>JARYHS010006629.1:4254102-4414786 GCA_031002005.1 Vandiemenella viatica
AAGATAATACTTGACAGCAGTAGGAGCACTGGATTCTTAGGTTTTCTGATTCATGTTTGAAGTATTTCTTTAATTCCTTAGTTATTGATCAAAAAATCTTAAAATATATATTAGCATATAAATTTAGTCAGGATCACTTTGAAATATTTTTACAATGTATCAGATCTTTGGGGGGTGGAGGGGGGGGGAGGAATTCAAACAATCCCACTGCCCATACACTTTAAAGCAGCTTATAAAAAAAAAACCTACTCTTGAAATGTGAAGTGAAATATGTAAACACTGGTAATTGTATACTCCTGGAAAAATTGTTAATCATGCTCCAGAACATATTATAAATTTTACATCAAGACATCATCGAATTATTGAAGAGGAAAAAGAATTACAGTTTCCTCCCAAGTCCGACCACGAATGTATGTTTGATGCAGGTGCACTAACTGTTTTAATAGATCATATTGTACACTACATTTCAGGATTTGTGGTACACAAACATCTAAAAATATTAAAAAGTGAAGAGTGTGTTAGTATATTGTGATCTCCATTTCTATTATTTTGGGGATCTCTCAAAACGTACAAAAGTAGAGATGGTCTTATTCATCGTTCACTTGATATAAGTAACATTTGTGAAACGTTTTAAAAAGTATTTAGCAGAAATGTGCATTCAAATTTTGGTTTATTTTTTAAAAAGAAGTTAAACATTTTGCAAACTGAAACACAAGTTGTTCAATTGATAATCTGTGAAAATTTATTCAGTCACCTTAATGAACATTCTCTTGATTAAGATGTGTTGTCTAATTTCACAGCCCTACTTATTAGGACAATTGTAAAAAAATTATCTCTCAGTTAGATTTAGATATGGGGGGGGGGGGGGAGAATGTTGTACAAAAAAAAGAGACTAAATTAGAAACACATTCCACAAATTGATCAGCAACGTGACGAAAGAAATCGTAATAGTAAATTCACTGAATCACGAAGTAAAACACGCCCCTTTAAATCTCATTTTAAACACTCGTTTAAAAATAATGCTAGTCTATTATGTGCAAAATAGCAAGGTTTGCTGATTTTCTACACTACACCAAGAAAATTTGCGAACAAAGTCATCCCATTGAGAGCTATGACTAAATATTTATAGACGTGCTGCAAAGTTTGCTGTGTCTACCGCTCACTTCAACAACGATAATTACAATTCAACTTACTTATGAAATGATATTCCAGGTTCATTCCTGTCTGGCCTATTTGTGCAACCGTACGCAACACAAGCTGGCATTTTTTAAACACTTATACACAATACTAAATGAAATAATCACTGCCTCTACCACAATGTGAACACCTTAATTGTTGGGAAGCGCCATATGGTCGCTGCCGGTGCTGCCACCATGCGGGAGAGTTTAGTGCTTGCTTCACCGATTTAAGCTCACTTCTTCTCCATATAATTCCTTCCTCCATGAAATCGTGTGCCATCTTGTTGCATAACCCTGTGGTTGGTTCTTCTATAAAGAGATCGCAAGTCCTTTATATTTCAAACAATTCTAAAAGTTTAATACTGTGCTTACCTTTTCTCCTCAAGGAAACTGCACTGAATTTATCTCGTATTAGAAAATGCAAGGTTGGTTCTTTTCTCAATTACTAGTATTCTTAGCACTCGATCAATGCCTTACAAAAAGTCGTCTAGCTTCTCTTGATATATCTCCATAGTAACGTAAACTTCTTTTTACTTTTCTCTAAGAGTAATCCTTCTGATCAAAGAACAAAATATCATTCTCACATGAATAATATTTCTATTGTGTCACAAGCTTGCGGGCATGGTTATCTATTTCCCTTTCGTGCACCAATCTTAATTCTTACAATGCTACCCATTATTATTATTATTTCCGTAATAATTAACAATACAAACTCCGTGCGTTTAAATACGCGTTATATTAAAATATGTTAACAGCACAAAGTTTGTAACAACAGACAATTTATTTAAATTAATTTAATTGCGATGGAGCGCTCGCTTTTCCCCTGCATACCCATTTCGCGCCTTTCTTTTACCCGACAATTTTAATTTCTATCAGCGTTTTTGGTAAATTATTCATCACTTCCAATGGTAATTTGTTCCAGTCTGCACTAAAGAAATGTTAATTATTATTAAACGCCAACAAAATGTGCACTCGTGAATATTTCCAATAACTCCTATTTTTACTCTGATTTATATTGATCGGAACTTGTTTTCATAACTTACTTCAATCCCAAACCGGCTGACTAAGCTCATTTATTCCATGCATGATGTTCTACTAAAATTATTTTCCACCATTTCATGATCCAGCACTGCTATGATTACTACTGTAAATGCATGAGTTCCAAGGACTGATTATACAGCATTAGGTCATCTGCAAACAATGTAATTTCAGATAGTAAACAATCAACACAATTATTCATTAGAATAATGAATAGCAATGGTCTCAATACGCTACCCTGCAGCACATCCATTTTTCCTTCCACTTCTTTTGATACCGCATTTCCTACCCTAACTTTCTGTTTTCTCCCTTTTAAAAATTCTTCTACCCAGCATATCACTTTCCTCATCCACTCCAATAGTTTTTACCTTATCTACTACCATTTTATGGCTCACACTGTCAAACGCCTTTGACAAATCTAGTGCTACACTATTAATTTGGTCTCCCTTGTCCATTTCATCTGAAATATCTTCCATATATCCCACCAACTGAAATTCTCATGAATATCCTTGCCTGAACCCATGTTGCCTGCTTGAAAACCACTTACGTTCCTCACATATATTTCTGATATGGTAACAAATCAATCTATCCATTAATTTACCAACCACTGATGTAAAACTGATTGGCCTGTAATTCTAAACTCTATTTCTCATCCCTCCTTTACGTACCGGTAGCAAGAATGGAAGAACAAATGTTTATAACAAACCAAAGAACAGTACTGAACCTATGTATTATAACCAAAAAGTAAGGAGGTTGAAGGGGATGGTAAGGAGAGAACACAACACAGTTAACAACTAATAAAGTTATTAATTAGCAGTGAGGAGGGAAGCCAAAGATAAGTTCGTGAAGAATATTATCAGTGCAGGAGGATCACTGAATGAAAAATCTCAGAATCCTGAGGGAAAGGGAGGGTACTGAGTCAATTACAAGTAATGCAGTATCGTTGTAAGCCATTTTTTCCGCAGTTGCTCAATAAATTAAATGATAAAACAATTCCGATACAACTGTTTTGTATGCTTTAATGCCATTGTTCTGTTTGTAGGTTGTTGTTAGTGATAGGTTTATGAGCTTTGGGTACAAAGGGTGAGATCTGTGTGTTTTATTTCCTGTGTTAGTAATTATTTGACTGTATTTTTTGTCCATTTATTAACTGATTCAGATTTTTGTTATGATTTTGTTTTGTGTCTTTTAGGGTCTCAGCTGTATAATTTTCTTCTTTTCCTATTAAATATGCTATGATTGAAGTGTTGTTGAATGATCTGGCAAGTTCTAAATGCGTTTCTACATGATATTGTTTAGATTGTCTTTCTTTACAAACTGGGATTTTATTTTATTACTAGCTGACCCGGCAATGCTTCACTATTGCTGGACTTGAGTAGGCACGTAGATTAAATGAAAAAATATTTACATATACATTTTAAACTGCTGTTTCATTCATTTTCAGTTGGAAAGGGTGAGAGGGGATGCACTTTGGAAAACATATGGAGGCAGTATTTTTCTGTTTGTTTCAAAGTATAAGTGTACAAATTCTTATCTAAATCGGATAAAAAATGTGCTTTGCCTAAATTATGGGGTGAAAATGTAATGGGGTTGGAAAGGGGGAGAGGGTATGAATATTCGGAAACCATACGTAGGCAGTATTTTTCTGTTTGTTTTAAAGTATAAGTGTACAAATTCTTATCTAAATCGGATAAAAAATGTGGTTTGCCTAAATTATGGGGTGAAAACGTAATGGGGTTGGAAAGGGGGAGAGGGGATGAATATTTGGAAACCATACGTAGGCAGTATTTTTCTGTTTGTTTTAAAGTATAAGTGTACAAATTCCTATCTAAATTGGATAAAAAATGTGGTATTGCCTAAATTATGGGGTGAAAAAATTATGGGGGTGGAAAGGGGGCGAGAGGATTAATATTCAGAAACCGTATGTATGCAGTATTTTTATGTTTGTTTTAAAGTATAAGTGTACAAATTCCTATCTAAATCGGATAAAAAATGTGGTTTTGCCTAAATTATGGGGAATAGGGGGTGACTTTTTGGAAATTTTTTTTCACAGGAACCTTCGCAGACGCTCACTTGAAAACTCTCCAAAGTTTCATTGCAATCTGATAAATGGTACAGGAACGTATAGAAGACGAACATACAAACAAACAAACATTGATTTTTATATATAAGATTTGACCATAATTTTTCGGCGACTTCATTTGTGTTAATAGCAGAAGCTGAGCGGCCACTTACCGTAACGTTGATGTAACTAGGAATTACGTTATTGGTTTTACACATCTTACTGAATTTGACGTTTGCTACTGTCCTGTGAATTTTGAGGTGTGTTCTTTTGAAGATCTTGTAGAGGCCTATAGGAAATGCCTAGCAGGGCTGATTCAATGCAGTATCATTGTAGACTGTTTTTCCACAGTTGCTCAGTAAATTATATGATAAAATAACGCCAATGCAACTGGTATTTTTATGCTCTAATGAAGCACACAAAACCAGTTGCATTGGCGTTATTTTATCATATAATTTGGTTATAAATGAGGATGGAGAAGCTTTTTCATCGATGCTGAGGTCATTAGAGGCGGAAAAGGACTGGGTGCAAGAAGAAAGGAATTCAGTCATGGCCTTTTGAACAAAGCAGCCTGGCATCCACCTGGAGCAATACCGGAAAACTGTAAAAAAAAAAAAAACAAATATGGATGTCGGGACGGAGATTAGAAGTCGCGTCCTCTCGAATGCTAGGGGGTACGGCAGATATCGTGGGTGAAAGTTGTTGACCTGGGGATTTTCATATTTCAAGCAAAGTGTCCTAAAAAATCCTTTTGTATCTTCTAGAATCTTCTTCAATGTACTAAAATATTCTTAAATAATGTTCTAGATACATTTTTCAGCCATTAACAAATACAAATAATTTATATACAACATGTTAGTGTGTGAACTGATTTAGACGGGAGTTTTACTGGGGAGTTACTGGTTTGGTAGCAAGGTTACTTAAGATATGGTGCAAAAACACAACAAAAAAAAAAACTTCAAAATTCTTCACAAACACGAACAAAGTTGCGGGCGGCAACTAGTACACTACTATATTAACGATACTTCCTGTGGTAAAAGTGCCGTGAGTGCTTATTAATAATTATTATTATGTTTACTGAAATAAATTACCCAGATTCGATAAAATAAATACAAATATCCAATAAGCAGTAAAAGAATATGCAACGAATGAAAAAAATTAAAATCTGTAGACATTTATCACAGAATATCTACATTACAAAAACTTTGTTAGTTATTACAGTTCAGATGAGATGCTTGATGAGTTTGTAATTCCCTAATTCAATTGGTTACCGTAACCACCACTTACAGCAACCAAATTGATGGCAAGTAATATTTGTTATCTGCACTATCAACTAAACAACCACCTGCACAAGAAACTAAAAATGTTTAACTCAACTTTTAACTAAATTAATTGCTGAGCATTAGTTGAGAGTAATTATTCATTGTTGAACAGGCCCTACACTGTAGGATTACTATCAACTAACAACTCAACTGAAGTATTTACTTAGTTTAAACATTAACATCTTCCCATCCATCTTTAAAAATAAGACTAGCAAAGACCACAAATTGTATACTCTCATCATTTCCAATCATCAAGATACAGACTGCATGTTATTGTTTGTTCCTAATTATTCTAAAAACAATAATTCACCTTTGATTTCTTTAAAATACTTTAATCTAAGACACAACAAGGTATTATAATACAGCTGTTCCACAATATATTATCATAAGACATTCTTCCCCATTCTTTCATAAAAGATTATCCTGAACAAACAGAAGGCATATATCTCTCCACGAACATATTCAGAAGCGTTACTTGGTCTCGACATTGAGTCATTAATCAGGTGAGTATTTTCGCCTTAGAGCATTAATGGAATACACAAGGCAGAAGGTGTAGAAATGTTTTGGGCGTCGGCTCCTCATCGGCAAGGAGGACACTGTGTGGTGGTGGGTGCAACGAACGAGGTCCACGGTTCAAACACAGAGGGGAGTGGTTTGGAGATAATACCAAAGAACAGCCAAATATCAAAAGTAATCACAGCACACAGCAAAATAATATAAATATAAACAAACAAAAATAAATAAACATCACCTGTGGTTAGTGGTGGTTCAATCAGCAGGGGTAGAAAGAAAGGAAAGGACGGAGAGAAGGAAATGCTAAAGAAGTGACTGGGTATTATCTCAACTTGAGACCAGGTGGTTGCCTTGTGCCTAGTTTGAATTAGTAGGCAAGCTCCCACCTTCTCAGTTCAGAGGAGCTGCTGTTGTTTGGGAGGACTCTGACAGCACGGACCACGAGACAAGAGTTGAGATTACTGGTGCCACGGGAGACGGCACGGGCAGCTGCAGGGTGCTTTGGGTTCAGAGTGAATTCTGTCCGACGGTGGCCATTCATTCTTACGGCTAGTGTATTGGTAGTCAAACCTATGCAGGAAGCCAGGCAGTGGTCGCAGGTTAGCCGGTATATTACGTGTGTAGTGGACGGCCGAGGAATTTCGGGCTATAATTACTAAAGCTCGGCAAGAGGTGATTGCATGTAGCAAAATCTGAATCCAAGGCAGTTACAACAGAGAGTCAAAACAGTTAGATGCTCTGGAATGCAAGGACAAAGGCAGCATTGACATCAAAGTGGGTCAGAAAGTCAGCAGAATTGGGCTGTAACGAGACGACAGTGGGAGGAAAATGGTAGGGAAGGAATTATCACCATTGGCTGGAGTTACTCCCCACCATGGATTCTATGGAGGGGGAAGTTGGACAAAACTGAGAGGCACAAGGAGAGAGAGGTCGATTCTGGGTTGTTACAGGAGAAACATCTTCTAAGCAGCTACGGAGCGACGGAACGATGTAGCGAGACTAACTGCAGGAGAAGCTGCCATCGCCGACTTCAGCAGCCATTGTAACAGGTGGGAGAGAGAGCCACTGAAGTGTAAGTAATGTGGCAGGCAGTTAATAGGGACCAAGCAGTGGGAGCCTATGAGAGGGTGCAGGGAGTAGGCATGTAATTATTGTACTTAACTGATGTAATAAACTGTACATACGTGAATATACTTACTGAGGGTTTCATTTATAAGTACTGCAGCTCACATGACTAAGAGGTTCCTCTCGGGAGTGGCAAGGCGATAGGTTAAAGTTCACTAGGCCGCTACACGTGGGAGGTTTCACAGGTGGCGTGTCCTACGGTAGGGAAGCTCTCGCCAGGGACGGTGTCGGTGCAGGCGGTGGAAGCGCGGTGCACGTCGCACATCTTACGGCGGGGTCTCAGCTGCACCGGGGCCGTCCGATGGGACGAGGAAGACTGTGTTTGTGGATACTGAGAGGTCGACTGAAGCAAGTTCAGGGAGGGGCGGAGAGGTATTTTTTTTTACGAGATTGGATCTAATTTCTGGTCAGGTTTGCAGGAAATAATAACTAAGATCATAATGATTCATTCTTCTTCTGATTATTCTTCTTGTTGATAAAGGGCTAAGATCCAAAAATTTAATTGGCTTTTGTGTGCGTCCGATGTGTTCACAATGAACTGCAGTGGTACATTACCCTACACTAATTTGTAATAACCAAAAATCAAAATATGGGTCTGATGTATTTCTTTTTAAAAACAAAAATCTTATCATCAGAAATGCAAAACATTTATGATTACTAAAAACTTGAACTAAAAAAGTTACATCAATATTCCAAAGCAAACAATTGTACTACATTTCCAAACAGGAAAAACAAAATCAGTTGCTTAATGCAGATTTCGTAGACAACTATCACAGAAAATATGAGGCTAAGATCATAATACTATATACATGGTAGATTCTTCTCATCTACATATAAATGAGTGCCTAATAACAAACATTACACACAAAATGTTTAGTTAAACAAATTATCAAAAATTTGATAAATAAAATCCAAATTACCAATAAGCAGTAAAAGCATATCCACATTAAGGGAAAAAAATTAATATCATTCCACATTCATCGTATGAAATCTACCTTACATAAAACAGAGTATTTTAATTATCATGATTTAAATGAATTGCTTGATGAGTTTGTAGAGAACGTGAATGCCTGAACGCCCTCCCACAAATTTTACAAACGTAAGGACGTTCACCAGTATGAACCCTCAGGTGGGTCCTAAGGCTGTACGCCCAACTGAACGACTTCCCACATACGTCACATTTATGTGGTCGGTACCCCGAATGCACTACCTTGTGCTTCCTGAAAGCACTAGAATCAGAAAAAGTACGTCCACAGAGACGACAGCTGTACGGCCGTTCACCAGTGTGGCACCTCTGGTGATTCTTGAGACTATACTGGCGAAGAAACAAAGTTCCACAGATCTCACATTTGTACCGCCGTTCGTTGGAATGCGTCCTTAGATGCTTTGTAAGGCACGAAGACGACTTGAAATTCTTCGCACAGACGTGACAATCGTAAGGCCGTCCTCCGAGTGAGTCCGCTGGTGCTCTTTCAGCCTGTAGGCACCACTGAATGTTTCACCACACACGTCGCAGGGGTGAGTTCTTTCTGCCGGGTGAGTTCCCTCGTGTCTCCTGAGAGTGCAGGACAGGGCGAACGTCTTCCCACAGACAGTGCAGCCGTACGGCCGCTCACCAGAGTGAGTTCTCAGGTGCACTTTCAAGTTGCTGCATATCGTGAACCTTCTTCCACAAACGTCACACTTAAATGGCCGTTCGCCGGAGTGTATTATTTGGTGGACGTTGAGATTACTCAGATGGGTGAATGCTTTTCCACAGATGTAGCAAACCAATGGCTTTTCAGACAAATGTATTCTCCTATGTAGAGTCAGAGATCTGCACCGAGTGAAAGTACTGCCGCAGATATCGCAGGCGTACGGGCGTTCGCCGGTGTGGAGTCTGTAATGGAGTTTAAGACTCTTAGGGCTGGCAAAGGTAACGCCACAAACACCACAAGTAGGCTTATCTCTGCTGCGACTCGTCGTCTCATTCGTTCCGACATCAAACGACTTGGTAAACATCTTCAAATTAAGACTATTGTTGAAGATCTCTTCGTTCAAATGAACACTCTGACGATTTTTGAGTCGATCAGGTGGAATTAATGTCCCCCTGTAAATATTACAAGCACTCTTATTTTTTACTGATATAAGTATTCTATGTAAATACATCATTAGCAAAGAGATTACCATAAACAAAATATCTGAAAAACAATGGAAAATTGAACCACTAATACAGGCTGCCCTTCGATTTTAGGCCTAAGAAAGTGATAAAATTTTCTTTTTTTGGTAAGGAAGTTGAGGACTAAAATAAATTACTAAGGGAATTTATGAACAATTCACCAGAAACACTGTAAAATTTTAAAACCAAAACCTGAAAAGTACAAAACTAGATGGTTGCATAAACTGCACTCAAAGAATTTGATAAAAACAAGGAATGCAAAAATAACTGCCATCAGGGAATATACTGCATCACAATTAAATTACATTTTTGGGCCAAGAGATGACCAGAACTTGCAACAAAAATGAATCAAAGGGTTAAAGTGACAAATATTTGAATATGGCCTAAATTCGGAAATATATTAACCGGGTATACCAAAGAATAAAAACATAGATATACTAACAAATATGAATTTAAAAAAATATTCTATAAATTTCAAGTAAAAAGTCTTCTATTGAAGGCCATAACTGCATACTATCATCTCTAGCCAGTATGAATACAAAGGAACAATAAATTGATAGTTTATGTAAAGCAATAATTTTACACTGAAACTATTATTAATATTAGTCACACTAACTTGTGCAAAAGTCCATTTTGAACTCTAGGACTCCCTTTTTTCATTTATTATAACAAATCATGAATATTTCAGTATTTGAACCTTATATTTGGAGCAAGTATAATGTCAATACATATCAAAAGTCACTACACATTATACAGGGGTAAAATTTTCAGACAATTTTTATTCAATATTCTACCATAAGAAATACAATGTTCCTCACAAATAACTTAACACTTTGACTGCCATGATGAAACTTGGACTATGTATTGCTATGCCACATTGAAATCAACGATATTACTTGTGAGGCCAAATTGATTTTTTGCATCAGATGTCTTCTTTTGATCATGTAGAACTAAGTTACTTCATAAAATATCAAGTTATGACTGATCTGGATTGATAACAGGTGTGAGCCATATATGGCTCACGTGGCCCAACAACTACATTTTAACACAATTACGATCTGTCGCCACGTGAGCCACATGTGGCTCACATCATTTAAAACACAATAGGTATAAAAAAATCGTTTTTCAAGAAATGATTCAAACTCTTAGTTTATTTGCTTATATTAGCTACATATAAAATTGATAACTTGATAAGCTATCTTGCGTAGCCTCATTCGCTAGCTGTTCAAGTTCTTCAAAAGTTTGTCTTCTTTTGGCCATAACAATAAACTAGGAAACTAACCAAATACACAAACGTAACCTCAAATAGCATACACGAGCAATCAGCAAAACAAAACAGTACTACAGCTGAGTCGTCGAAAGTTGATCTCTGACGGTTGCAGTTAGGAATCACCAGGGCTACCAAATGCAAAAATATTGATTGCTAAGAACATCAGAGTGTTCAGTGGAGCCACCACTTTTAAACCCATAGTTGAAACGCATTATCTGTGAGCCCCATGAGACTCACGAGGCCTCTAAACACAACTCTGCATGTGAGCCAGTTATGGCTCACGCGGCTCACTGCACAATGTATACGTGAACCAAATATGGCTCACGTGGCGTCATAACCCATGCAACTGTGAGCCAACATTGGCTCACGTGGCAGTCAATGTGTTAAAGAGATTCAGAATCCCTCTTTATCTGGTAATTTGGAAACTAAGGAGGATTGAAAGAATAATGCAGGCTTTGAGAATTAAAAAAAGATTTCTCACAATCATGAATGTACCTTGAATGTTCATTTTATAACTGTATAAAATATTGAAAACGCAATAGTTAAAACTCTATGCAATGTGTTTTAAAATAACCCTCAAAATTATTATTTCTTAGCAGTTAATATATAATCACCAGATCATTTTGCTATTGGCTTTACACTTTACACTGATCTTAAGAATATAATGACCCACTTACGTAACAACATTTAATAATGAGTGTTTCAGTATTTCTTATTAACTTAAATGACCACATTAACAAAAAACTGTAAAAGTGTAGAAGTGTAGAAAAATATGGAGTACCTAGTTTTAACTATGTATTAATTATGTAATTTTTCCTTACATAAACCGTGAGGAATTAATTCTTTCAATGATAGTTCTGGATACAAATATGATTTTAGTACATCTCATTAAATTATGTCACCCCTAAATTCATTTTAAAAATAAATAAGAAAAGAAAGGGAAATTAACCCACCACATACCAAAGAGGACGGATGCGATGAGAGAACACTAATGCTGACAAACAAACAACACAATATTTCGGCATATGCCTTGCTCACAAATAGAAAAAACGGGCCATTAGGCTCGGAACGTGTGCACACCGAACGTTACCCAATGACTAACCGTGTTGTGGTGGGGGGGGGGGGGGGGGGACGGATAAGGAGTAAACTATCGATATCGGTATACAATGTCTGAGATAATATATTTAATATTTTGGCAGGCGATGGTAAAATGAGCAAATGTAGTAATGGTACGGTATAAACATAGCAAAATAGTGATGGGTTAATTGGAATTTAACGGTGGTTAAGTCCAGGTGGGTGTCTCGTATCCAGGATATTCTGGTACGCTAGTTCCCATCTCCGGAGTTCTGCTGCAGTGGTGCTGTCAGGGAAAACTCTGACTGCTCTCACAGTGAAACAGTCGTTGAGGTTGTTGGAATCATGGCTATTGGCATGTTCTGGTACTGGAAGGTACAGGTTACGAGTATGGACTGTTTGTCTGTGGCCATTCATTCTAACAGAGAGTTGCTGTGTGGTGAGGCCTATGTAAGAACTGGTGCAAAAGCGGCAAGTTAGTTGGTATATCAGATGAGTGGTTGAACAGGTGGCATGTCCAATAATGGGGAAAGTTTCTCCTGTGGTGGGGTTGGAATATGTAGTGGTGGGTGGAAGCATGCTGCAGGTTTTACAGCGGGGTCTATTACAAGGATAAGGATTCATTTTAGTACTTCATCTTAAATATTTTCATTTTTGATGATGAATATTTGACTTTTAAAGATTCCGAAATGTAGAACTTCTTTATACATATCAAATACTGTGTCAAGATTTAAGTTTTTATGAGAAACTTATATGAAAATTAGTTGCATCACAATATCCTGAATACAAATTGAGCTGGTGAGAGGAAAAATGAGTAACTTTCCTCGAACCTAACTTTTTGGGAAACTAAAGAAAAACTGTTCCTTTGGCACGCTATTAAGTTTATCAAAATAAAAAAATAACTTACTACTACTATTTTGCAAAACACAGGCTGAAGTATCTTTTCCTAGGATTTAAACTTACAATGTTTGTCAATTTTGTAGAAATAAAGTTTCTTTTAGTGGAATGTTATCCTTTTTACATTCATTAGATTTTTGTTGGTTAAAAAAGCTTGAAAAATGTAACTACTGTTTTACATTGCTATCTTTATATGCTCGAGATACTTTTCTACAAGTGAATTCGTAACGTTTGCTTGTATTCATAGATTCAAAAATTCTTTCAATTAGAATATTAACACTCTTTAATATTTTAAGTAAATTGTAAATTTTGTTTTACTTTAGTATATTTAGTCATGAATATAATGATGTTATGAGATTAAGGATTTTTTTTATAAAAAATTATATATCACTTGGCCTAAAATATTCATATTTATGACCATTTCAGTTCTCGTCATTACTGTTAGCTTTGTGTAAGGTTGGTAGTTGTAGAATATTTTCATAAAATGCAATGTACATTTGAGGAACGTATTGTGCCAACTTCGAGATGTCACGAAGTTTTTCCGGGTTGACGCAAGCGTGCTGGTGGCGCAATGAGGAACTAAATGAACTGTCAGGAGGAGAACTATAACGTTCCACAAGTGTTCTTTCTTCCACTCAACAAAATTTTCAAGCATGATGTCAACAATGAAAATTGATTAGTATAGTACCCGTTTTATGCTTAATGTATATTATTATCTCCCAACCATCTTACTTAATTTTGTGATTTTTGAGGAGTGCTAACACTTTCACTATTCAAAATGTGGGCAAAAATATAACACAGCTTGGTTCGTACATCAATTACCCATAAACATTTCAACTTTTTAAAATTATTTTTTATTGTTTATTTTTGTGAAGTACCACTAATGAACATAAAAACCTTTATAATTCTTGACAAACATAAAGTCCTGGGGGCCAGCTAGTACAATTCTAATACTAACGATACTTGTCACGGTAAATGTGCGGTGAGTACTTATTAACAATCATCATGTGCAAAATATTTAATGAAATAAATGCACAGATTTAGATAAATTAAATTAAAAAAATGCAATAATCAGTAAAAAAATATCTAATGAATCAATAAAAAAATTAAAATCCATCCACATTTATGACAGGGTATGTTACATTTAATAAAAAAAATGAAATTTTTAGCTATCATTATTCAAATAAATTGCTTGATGAGTTTTCAGGGAAACAAAGTGAGTATATGACTTCCCACAAATTTTACAAACTTAAAGACGTTCACCAGTACGAACCCGCAGGTGAGTTTTAAGGCTACACGCCTGGCAAAAGGACTTTCCACACACGTCACACTTATGCGATCGGTACACCAAATGCGCAACCCGTGTTTCCTGAGAGTACTATATTTAAAAAAAGTATTTCCACAGACACGACTGCTTTACGGCCGCTCTCCCGTGTGGCACCTCTGGTGTTTCTTAAGACTAGTCAGGTAAACAAACGACTTTCCACAGGTAGCACATTTGTGCCGCCGTTCATTGGAATGCATCCTCAGATGCACTTGAAGGCTAAAAGCCCACTTGAAAGTCTTCCCACAAACGTGACAATCGTACGGCCGTTCCTCCGAGTGAGTTCGCCGGTGTGATCTGAGAGTAGTGACGTTACTAAATGTTTTGCCGCACACGTCACAGATGCTCGTGCTTTCTGCGAGGTGAGTTCTCTCGTGCCTTCTGAGAGTGCCGGACTGGGAAAACGTCTTCCCACAGACGGTGCAGCCGCACGGACGCTCGCCGGAGTGAGTTCTCTGGTGCTTTTTCAAATAATCGAATGCTGCGAACCTTCTTCCGCAAATGTCACACTCAAACGGCCGTTCGCCGGAATGGATTCTTTGGTGTGTATTCAGATTACACAACTGAGTGAATGATTTCTCACAAACATTGCAAACGAATGGTTTTCCATTTGTATGAATTCTCCTGTGATATATCATCGCCGTGTACCGAGTGAAAGTACTCCTGCAGATATCGCAGGCGTACGGGCGTTCGCCGGTGTGGACTCTGTAATGGAGTTTAAGACTCTTAGGGTTGGCAAAGGTCACACCACAAACACCACAAGTAGGCTTATCTCTGCTGCGACTAGTCGTCTCATTCGTTCCGACATCAAACGACTTGGTAAATGTCTTCAAAATAACACTATTGTTGAAGATCTCTTCATTCAAATGAACACTCTGATGATCGTGTTGAATTAACGTCCCCCTGGAAACATTACAAGCACTCTTATTTTTACTAATATAAGTATTCTACGTAAATATTACATCACTAAAGATATTACCACAAACAACATATCTGAAATACAACGGAAAAGATAACCACTATTACAAGCTGCCCCTTGATTTTAGGCAGAAGAAAGTGACAAAATTCTTTTTTATTGGTAAGGAACCTGGGGAGTAGAATAAATTACTAAGGGAGTTTATGAACAATTTACCAAAAACACTGTAAAAGTTTATAACTGATACCTGAAAATTGCATAAGCAGACGGTTGGGTAAAATGCACTTGAGGAATTCAATAAAAAGCAATAAATGTAAAAATAAATAGATAAACTGCTATGAGGGACCATAGTGCATTACAACTTGCAACACTAATAAAACAAATGGTTAAAGTGACAGATATTTGAATATGCTAAGGTCATTAATTAAGAAACAATTTTTCCAAATTTAATCCATAAATGAGTAAGGACCTTTTCGAATATTTTAGTTTCTATTATGGACACATTTCACGGTTTCTAATTGTTCGGTAAGGAACTAAGTATTTTCCTAAGTACCAGTTTCAATTAAAAGATAAACAACTTCTACAAATGAGTGGGTTGTTCTTTCATGCTACTACAAACCACCAACCTCACTTTACATTTTATAGCATTTGCGAAATTTTTGCATAGACCACCTGGTTTACTGCACATAATGTTGAAAACAGGATCAAAATTCCTCAATTCTTGTGATAAAAGCAGTATACAAGAATTTTATACATCATCCACAGCAAATTCTAATTCGTTTTATACCCTCTGAGAAAAATTAGTCATATTTGTGTATATAACATGACCGAATGTACAAATCGAGAACACAGCATATATTTGAGCCTCACTATTGCTAATGATCAGGAGTAATATGGATTTTGAAATTTATTACTTGCATTTCATATTAAGCCAATAACAAAAGACATAGGATTACCGTGCCCAAAATACTGGCTAGTACAAATGTAATTTTACACTTTATTTTGTTAATTTAGAATTTATAGAATGCTTGAATGTAACTATAGTCCTCACAGACTGCCAGGTCATCAGAGATAGGAGAGGATCATGGGAAATGAACAGGAAGGAATTCAGCCATGACTGACTGTCTCCGTCTTGATACTTCCAGAGATATTCTTATTCAACGTCCTGAGATGATTTATAATTCCCAGATCACAGAGACATCTACGAGCCAACTGTTGTATTACGAGGTGTGTTCATTTGCACAACCGTATTTATGCCTGTGCTAGAAAAACTTTAAATTTGCAGTCACTGGTAAAAAGTAAAAAAATAAAAAAAATAAAATAAAAAAACCTATGTTAAAAATGATTAAACTATAAGATAATTATTCGACTCACCTGGTTGTTTTTAAATGCAGATGCAAAATTGTTCTGCCGCAATCGTGGTGCTTCAAGTCAAAGAAGTGCGAAATATACCCGTACAATACAGACAGATGTACTGTGGACTGCGAACGTCGGAACGGTGGACAAATACGTGTTCCGTTAACGAAGACCGAGTTAGAAACGGTTCCTTACAGGAGGCACACGTCTTTGTAACTGCAGATATCTTCTTCCTCGCTCTCTTCTCACAGTGGTGAGTCTCGTGTATCTGCAGTACGGTCTGGTTCAGGAACACTCGGCCACACTTCTCACATACGAACGAAGGCACGTCTAGGAGTAGAGAGTGGCCGAATACGTGTCTCAGCAGCAAGTGTCTGGAGAGGAACAGCTGTAGACACAGAGCACACGTGAACTGGTTTCGCACGGTCTCACTGGTAACGATGCTTCCTGCCGGTGCAGGCTTCTCCGACAGCTGTCAGCCTGCTGTCGCAATGTCCCACACTGTCTTCAGTCAGCAATGTGTTCTGTTTGTCTTTACTGGCTGACCTGCCAATGTCTGGTGCGACTGAAACAATGGACTGCGAGTTTCGTTTTGTCATTTTCTGAAACAAAGTTAAAAATGATATTTAATAACACTATTCTAAATAAAGAATTATAGTTAAAAAATTAATCATACTACTACTGTAGCATGAACACATTTTAAATCTGATACATTTACATAGAACATCTGTTAAAAAAGTATCCAACCTAATTTAGAGTAAACATATAGATAGAAATATAGTAAAACTTGTGTCAATAATATAAAGAAATCACAAATACAAAATCTAAAGTAAATTTCAGAGGAGAGATGTGTGAACTGTCTCCAACCACTGCTCACTGGAGAACATGACGAGAGAATGCAATAAGGAAAATACTATAAACTGGAACCAAGAATGATTACAGGCAGTTGGAATGCTAAGACAAAAGGCAGTAAAGTGCATAATTTCAGTTTACATTAAAAAGCAGTGAAAATAATCACAGTAAACATGCTATTAAAAAAAAAATGCACATGTATCGGTGTATACAAGCATGGTCGCCTTTTCCCTTCCATGCACTATTCCTAATTCTTTGACCAATATCCCTCCAAGCCCCATCACCAACATATGCCCTGTACATTCCCAGCACTCTCTTCACCCTCCAATGACTCCCAACCCAGCTCCTTTATCATATCAGTTACTGACTGGGTCCTGCGATAATTTCCAGAAACAAATCTAGCTGCCCTTCTATGCACCCTCTCCAACTCCTGTATTTGATACCCATAATGTGGGTCCCATACTACACTACCATATTCAAGCAATGGTCTGACCAAAGTTTTGTAACCCAATTCCTTTACTTTTCTCGTACATCCCCTCATCACTCTCTCCAACAAGTGCAGAATTTTGAAACATTTTCCTACCACCTGTCCAATGTGTCCTGCCCAGTTAAGCTTGTATTCAAATGTAATGCCAAGATATTCATATTTTGAGACTTCAACAAGCAATCCTTTCCCCACCTTTCAATCATATTATCGCTACTCTGCTGTAACAACCCTCAAATCTAAACTTAAATGAAATTGTATTTTGTGAATCATTTGTAGTAGGCTAGAGTCTGGTTGCATATGATCCTGTATGTTTGTTTCACAAATTAACTGTAAATCAGGGTATATAGACTTTATTTTATGAAAATAAATTATTTAGAGGCCATTTAATATGTTTAAAACCAGAATTGTGCAAGAGAATAGTTTAAATGTTCGTAATTCCAGGTATTAATGCAAGTTAGGATGTCTAAAGGGCAATATGACACAGTTTAAAATGATTTCTGTGAACAATTTTGTGTTTAAGTATCTTTAATTTCCATTTCTGACCATTTTGTAATGATGGAATATGATTATGTATTAATTCTGATTGTTGTTAATATGTTTCAATTTTTTAAGTATTGTTGATGTTTGAGAATTATCTGGCGGAAGCTTTTGAAATGTTCTTGAAATTTCGGTGGAGTTTATATAAAGCGATCATCCAAGACAGAGTGTTAGTTAGTTTTTCACCAACTCAGTTTGCGACAGCCGGGAACTGTATTATCTGTGGAAGAAGTATTGTATGCAACCTCTGGATTGAATCTATGCATGTAAACAGTATCGTTGACTTCGTGTTTTCTTGGTGAATAAAAACAAATGTTAAACTGAACTCTATGGTGGACTGATTATCTATCTTATTGATTAAACCACCAACAATCTTATACAGTGTGTTTTATTGATTAAATTTTAAAGTGTGATTCAGATAACAGCACTACAAAACAAGTGGGAATGTTTTAGCAGTGAACTCAAGAACAGTGTCAATGAGCTATGAAAATCTTTTAATGAGAACGAATCATTCTCCAGAAAAAAATATAAATGATGCAATTATTTTTTTTATTCTATTTTATCAGTAAAAAAAAACACTGATGAATGAGATGAGGGGGCTGTTTTTTAATCTCCTAGCTGTATCTGAGAATAATTGATCACTTGCAGGAGTGGCTAGTTTGTGGTGAGTGAGCGGTAACGCTCTGGACTTGTGTTTGGCAGGACGCGGGTTCCAATCCCTGTCCAGCCATCCAGATTAGGGTTTCACATGGTTTTCCCAAATCACTCCAGGTGAATACTGGAATGGTTCCTCCTAAATTCCACGGCCAAATTCCTTCGCGTTCCTAGCCCTGACGTCTCTTCTGCCTCTAAAGACCTTAATGAAGTGTAAAGAGATAAAGCAAAAAATTGATTCAGAATATTCTTAACTGAAAAAACACATCCAGCAAATATCCAATAATTTTAGAGACAAGAGTGGCAAAACATTGTTTTCTTATGGCATTACTCCTCATCAAGGTCATTAGTACGCTATCTCAATGAATTTCTATATCATTCCAAAGTTGTGAAGTCATTTTTGACTCACCCTATATATACAAGGTGCGTCACCAAAATCCGGACAATTTTAAATTTAAATTTCCCGCCACATTTTTCTTCCGCCAGAGATCGTGTTTGGCGCTCTGCAGTGTCTAACGTTTCTAGTAAACAGTGGTAACCTCAAAATGGCCATGATGTTGAAGGGAAGTGCGGAGTATGATAAAAGAGCCGCGATTGTGAAAGGTCTTCGCGCTGGGCGCTCAGCATTTGAAATGATTCGGCTTGCACCTGATCCACAGGATATCCCTATTGTTGCCAGAACAAAATTTCCTGCCAGTGTTCACGTGCTAAGTGTTGTGTCGAGCGAGGGTCATGTCATGCCCCCACATTTTTTTAAAAACAATGAAACTGTGACAAAAGAAGTTTTTTTGAACGTTATTTCGAGTTGTGAAGCCGTGGATTGATGCAGTGGCGTCTGGAACTCCGTACAGTTTTCCAGCAAGACGGTGCACCAGCCCACACGAGCCATTTGGTTCAAAACTGGATGTCCGATAATTTGGACATGTTTTGGTCAAAGGAGTTTGGCCTCCAAACAGTCCCGATTTAAATCCTCTGGATTACTATGTTTGGAGCGTAGTTGAAAGGATGTCCAACGAGTCTCGGCATCCAAACGTCGCATCATTGAGACCCGCCATTGAAGCAGCATTCGCCGCCATGGACTCGGCTGCATTACGTCGAGCATGCGACCGATTCAGGCCGAGACTGGAGGCAGTTATTGAAGCTAAAGGGGGATATATTGAATAATTATTTTCTATAGAGGTCCCTGATAAACCATGCAAAAGTATTTTTTGTTATATTTAATATTTTGTGAAAAAAAATTGTTTCAAGAAACTCTTCGATTTGTCCGGATTTTGGTGACGCACCCTGTATATATACATGTATATATCTCAATATTTGCTTCTGGCGTCACATTACGTCAACGTCTAGGTCATTAGAGGTGTGATGGGACTGGGGACAAGGAACAGGAAGCAATTCGGCCATGGTCCTTTTGAATGAAGCATCACGGCATTCGCCTGGAATGATTTGGGGAAACCGTGGAAATGGCGTACTCCCGACGGAGAGGTCATCTTGGTCCAGGGTGCATTCACACACGGTGTTAATGTTACGAAAGTTTTTGTGTGAAGTTGGGCAGTTTATACACATTTGATCGCCGAATTATACACACATTCTTAAACAATATCATGCAAGGAATGTATGTACAAATTCTCAAACTAAAAGAACAATTCCTCTGTGAATCTCTCTCATTGTAACAGCTGATGCTCTCAGTTCCTATTACAAACCAAACAAAAAATAGGATCGGTCTTAGTAGAGGTACGAGAATTCTGTTATTTACAAAATTAAATCACAACTGATGACCAGGCCAAGAGCAATTACAAAAGCACCAACCTTGAAGGAAAAAAAAAAAATTTCTGAAACTAATTTACTACTCCGAAAGAACTTACTTAAATTGTTTATATGGTGCAAACCAGTAAGTGGAATTGAAACTGGGATTTCAAAGGTTGAGAAAGTTCCAAAAACTGAAGGATGTTGAATACTAAGTCAAGATATAAAAAACAAAAAAATGGGTAAGTGATTAATAAGCTGCAACTTTCATCAGTCTGAAATTTGGTACATGTGATCTTTAGGCAATACAATTTGACAAAAAGTGTAAGAGGAAGTTTAATTTAATTGCGATGGAGTGTACGCTTCCCTACACACCCATTCCTCCCCCCCCCCTCCCCCAACTTTACACATAAAGAACTGAGGTAAAATCACTCAGAATATGGTTACACATACGCAAGTAATAAGGCAGGAAATAAACGTTATTACTATTAATATTACTCCACAATTCACTGAAGGTGGGTGTCAGAGGGTGCATTGAACGTATCCTAACGTGTAACTGATAGAACGGGAATGTATATACGGAATATACCAACCCGGCATTCACCTGGAGCAGTCTGGGAAAACCGCGATCAGGATGGCTGGAGCGATTTATCAAGACCTACTACTATCAGATACTAAGTTCCCTCAGTCAATAAATCCTTCCTATTCTGTTCCCTACTCGTTCGTGTAAAAATGAGTATACAAATAAATCATTTCTGTCCCAGATTTCTGTTATTTTCATATTCATTTCTAGATATGAATGTTGATATGTGTTTGCTGTCATCCTGAAATAGGTCAGTCACAAATATTCCAATTAGTTTCTGCGATTAGCAACACACTCGGTGCTCCAGGTCTTCTGAACCTAACTCCTTCAACATTGCACTTAACACTTTCCCTCCAACTATATATACCTGTCATGAATCGGGCAGCTCTTCTTAAGACCTTTTCTAATGCCTACATTAACCTCATTTGAGGAGGCCCCATACAGAACAACAATATTCTAAGTGAGGATGCACTAGTGACTTGTATGCAATCGATTTAACTTCCAGTATAGACGGTTTTAAATTACAAACTAGAAATTGGAACATATGATTTGATTTCCCAATTACCTTCTCCATATGTTCATTCCACAACAAATTACTATGAATTGTTACACCTACGTATTTAACGGAATCTACCACTCTAAGGACAGAACTAAATGGTGTCACCTTTTTACTTACACACATGACTTGGCACTTTTTAGCATTTAATTCCAACTGCCAGTCTTTACATAATGCGATTATTTTCATAATATCGACTTGTAATAATCTGCAGTCATCCTGGATTTTGATTTCACGATAAATAATAGCATCATCGGCAAATAATCTTTTTCATCCCCCTTATTATGTCACACAAATCATTAATGTATATGAGAAACAACAGAGGCCCTATCACGCTTCCCTGGGGAATCCCGGACCTCACTTCAGTCAGTGATGAACGCTCACCGTCGAGAACTACACACTGTGATCTGCCCTTCAGAAAGTCTGCATATGTGTTACCTGTTGATATTCATTCCAAGTGTTTCTTGGTTTTGACTCTTAGTCCAGGCTGCATTTCAAACTGACTGCAACCACTATTAGTAAAAAGCAAGCTTAAATGCTATACATAATCCATCAGTTATGCCTACAGACAAACCATCTTTTATTTCGGAAGGTTGGCTGCCATGCAATACACGTCAGCATATAAAAATCTCAAGAAATCCAATGTCTGTTACACACAGAGAAATTGTAACTATGACTGACTTCCACTTTTTAACTTCCTGCAATTTGAATGAGGACCACAGTTTTTATCCAAGAGTAAGAAACACTTGGAATAAACATCAAAAGGTAACATGTATGGTTTACTTCTTTATCGCGATACCACTACAACAGGAATCACATCAACATTAAATTTTGTTTTCTTTCTGAGCTTAGGTTGAAATGCGGCCTGCAGCATGGAGAAAGAAACTTAATTCCAGTCAATAGAAATGCAGTATTCACGTGCAGCGAAAACAGTCGATTCTCTTGAAAATATTTTTGTTAAGAATTCCTTTTGACTTTTGTAACGGAAAGAAGTTGAAATGTCAAGAATGCAGGCTATTACAACAGAGGAATTAACGAAACATTTCAAGAGATTTGTAATAATTTTGTAACACTAGTGAAATAGTAGTATTGTAAGCTAGAACTAAACCACACGTATTTATCGCGTAGAAACTTTTATCCACATTCCCACATTTTGAGTGATTTTATTTCATTTCTATAAACTTGGTGGCTTTCTCCTATTTTTTTTTCAAATAGTACTGCTGATGGAAAGTGTGGACCAAATTTTGGTCCGACAGCCTATTTTTTGAAGATTCTGGCTTATTGACACAGATCCTAAAAATGAATATGTATTGGAATTGATGTATGAGGAAAAAATTTTGTGCAAGAGTTTTGAAGAAAGAAGAAAAACAACAGTCGATCAGATTATGAGACAAGCAGGACGGACTGGTTTAATTCTAGATTTAGATACCACTCCAACTGTGTGTGTGTGCTCAAGTTCGTTACAGGCAGGAAAGAATGGGGGGGGGGGGGGGGGTGTCAAGAAACAGGAAGGAATTCAGCCATGGCCTTTTAAAGTAAGCATCCCAGCATTCACTTGGAGTGATTTTTGGAAAACCATGTAAAACCCAAATCTGGATGCCTGGACAAGGGTTCAAACCCGCATCCTCCCGAATGTGAGGCAGGAGCGCTAACCTCAACCACCACCCTCAGTAACAGCTTTCGGGTAATACCAAGATGGAGATACCGCTGCGGCCTCACGTAGTAAACACAAAGGTTACGTGGTAAATATGACATCATTGTGACGTATGGTCCAGGCTGCATTACAACACAAACTCAAATGGTAATTGATGAAATCATATTTTATAAATATGCGTTTCGGTCGCTATGCATCCTGGACCAAAGTGAAACGTAACCATAACGCACGATATTGCAGATATCCAATTTTCAGATCATATCTATAGCTGTTACTGTGTTGGTACGTGCAGACTGAAAACTTCACAATGATGTCATATATACCACGTCATCCGTGTTTACTATGCGAGGCCGCAGCGATATCCCCATCTGGATATTACCCCAACTTTCTGCCACACTGAAAATGATGCAACTATGAAAGAATTATCTTTACAGCTTGGGATTACTGGAGATTGCAATTCCGCCTGGATCAAAATACTGCAGTGGTCAAACACAAGACTCCACTAGAAATTCTTTCCGAAGTATATTTAACGGTGTCATGCTGGTCCAGGCTGTATTACAACCAAATTTCAGGTTGAAAATAATGGTCCAGGCTGCATTACAACGGAATTACTGCTTGTATATAATTCGTCTTGCGACTAACTACAGCAGTATTACAATGATATTATTTAATAGTGGAAATGCGATCTCCAATAGACCCTAAAGCTTTTAAAAAAATATTCTTTTGGTCCAGGTCACATTTCAACCTGATAACAATTGTTAGGAAGAAAATAAAACAGTTCAGGTCGATATGATCTCTGCACTGACAATAATTTTGTTGTAAAGGTATTGCAATCTACAATTAAGCCAACTGATCAACTAGTGGTGAGAGGTAAGAACCAAACACAATGATTATAATATATATAAAGCAGATTAATTAGAATATAGCATGAAAAATGTATGCTTAGAACAAGATAATAGCTCAGCTTAAGAATAATTAGAGCATTTCATCAAATCAGCTAAGAGGCAATTGACAACAGGAGGGAAATGCGGGTCTACTGGAGATCGCGATTCCGCTACAACAACATACAGTAATATCGATGTAATACTGTTGTAGTCAGTCGCAATATGTATTATTCTTAAGCAGTAATTCCGTTATAATACAGCCTGGAACATAATTTTCAAGCAGCTATTATGTTGTAATACAGCCAGGACCAGCATGAAACTGTTAAATGTAGGCTACTTCGGGAAGAATTTATAGTGGAATCTTGCGTTTGACCACTGCAGTATTATGACGACAACTCCTGGCGGAATCGCAATCTTCAGTAATCCCTAAAATGCAATAGCACAACATTTCTAGCATCTTTTAACATACAGCATTTGCTGCTACATGGGACCATAATATTATCTTTGGCTACACTACTGTTTTGGAGGAAAGTGCTTATAAGTAGTGTCACATAGTTAAACATTATCAGGTGCTGGCATTGATACACAGTTTACCAACTTTTTAAGGAAATCTTAATGACATTCATAGTAATGAAATGTGAATCTCTCTCTTTGGTCCAAGTTTTCAGTAAAACTGGGGAACATGATACAAGAGAAGTGATTTTCACATGAAAGTATAATTTCACAAAATAACGTACAAATTATTGTACGAATATTTTTGTTCAGTTGTCTGTCTTTGATTGAATTAATAAAATTTAATCAAATACAATCAATCTTTTTTTTAATAATAATAATAATTTGACAACTAATTTATACAAAAAAACACAAAATATGTATAACGGTAATTTTTGTTACAGTTTTGTCAGCTTTTAACTTAATCAGAAAGGTCAATAACTTTAATCTTTGGAAGATGTAGAAATATCAATTCTCATTCTTTATTCGATTTTTTATATTCCTGTGAAATAATTTGAACCAGTACTAAAAAGGCAGGTTTATTGTGTTTCAATCTACACGGTCGGCAGCGATAAAAATCATGACTTCCTCTCGACCATTGCTTGCGGTATCGTATGATAGAGCAGAGTGAGAATAGTTGTCTTAAATGCGTCAAGGAATGTAACTGTCAATGCACGCATATTTATTATTGTAAGATACGGTGTATAAATGAAATCTGGTACCTTCTTATCATCCAATGCTGTCATATGACGTTACCTAAACGGTATTCGCATACACAAACTCTAACAACAAACATACACTTTCATTTCATTTAATTCCATGCCCGCCACACACAGCAAAGATACTACGGCTAGTAGCTTAAACATTTTTCAAAGACTCTATTCACAAGATAATAATGTAATTAATGGTTGATAAACTTGGGAAATCTCCCTACACACTAATTTCTCCTTTCCTCTTCCAACATAATTTTGTATTCTTCAAATTTTTACTTTAAATTAATTTAGAGTTTCCAGCTAATTATTCATCACTTCTCTTGGCAATTTATTCCAGTCCCTTACACCCTATCCTACGAAAAAAAAATTTCCCACACCCTTATGCCTGAAATCAAGTGCCAGCTTCTGATCATGGTTACCCTTATCCTTCCAAGCACTTCTCTTAATTTTCTCACCAATATCTTTCCATGCTTCATCTTCAGTATAGGCAGTGGCCTAGCTTTGTTTTGTGTTGCTGATATGGGCCCCCTGAGCTGAGGATGGGGGCCCTTGAGTTGTGCTTAGGGGCCCACTGAGTAGTGAGGGCCCTTAGTGAGGGACTTCCTGTGTCTCAGGGGCCCCCTTAGACAACGGTTTGCCGTGAAGGCTAGTGGGCCCCCAGAGGTATGCTTGGGGGCCCCCTGAGTGTAGCCCCATAGTAGCTACGCCATTGAGTATACGCCCTGTACACTCCCATGACTCTCTTCACCCTCCTCCTGTTCTCCAATGAATCCCACCGCAGCTCCTTTATCGTATTAGTTACCAATTTTGTTCTGCGGTAATTTCCAAAGACAAATCTGGCAGCCCTCCTCTGCACCCCCTGCATACCCAAAATGTGGCTCCCAAACTACACCACCATATTCCAGCAGTGGTCTGACCAAAGTTTTGCACACCAATTCCCTTACTTCTCTAGTGCATCTCCTCATCACTCTTTCCAACTAGTGATGGATTTTCAACACTTTTACTATTATCTGTCCAATGTGTCCTGCGCATTGAAGTCTCCTATCAAATGTAATGCCAAGGTATTTACATTTCGAGTCTTCAATAAGTAGCTCCTTCCCCACTTTATAATCATAACCAACCTTTAGCTTTTTACCTGTGTACCTAATAAGCTGGCTCTTCTTTGCATTTATCTTCATCCCATGTTAACTCACCCAGCTAATTATCCTAGCCGCAATCTAACTTCTGACAGTAAACCATTAACACAATCATCTTATATACAGTATTGTGCGGTATCATAATCGCTCTGAAATGAACGCTTAACAGTAAAAATATTTCGATAACTAATACTAAGAGGAAAATATTGATATATTTCTTATACCATCTATTTATTAAAATGTAATTTGTATATCGTGCAACAGATGAGGCCAGCCAGAACAACATATTTTAAGAGCAGCAAATTTTTTACCTATAAACACCAACGATCGAACTTACTTTTATAACTGTCATGACATTATTCCAACTCCAATTTATAATGTAACAATAATAAAAATTTGGATAGATTCATTAGATTGAAATCCGGACTGCGGTTGAATACTGCAGTCATCTTCTATTTTCATTCGTAAAGCAAAAAAATAGATCATAATAGGAAAAGACTTGTACTATAGTTGCAATGAAGGAAAGTAACGAGGTAATGAACAATACACCTCAGACTGTGAAGGGATTTAAGGTAACAATATGTATGAACTGTAAGTAGGTGCGAAGGAGGAAAAGGGCCACCGTGGTAGCAGCTCCATTGCAGTTAATAAAAGTTGTAACAATAACAATACAGCGAGCGCCAGGGACCCAAGAAGGAAATGTGCCATCGGTCTGAAATTTGGTACAAACGTTCGTGAAGACATATTATTTCATAAAATGTGGTATGTAAAATTAAAGACCAAGTACTGTAGATACAATTCAGCACTGAATTTATAATTACAGACATAGTTTACCTTTCAGTAGCAGGTATCTTTATGGTCCAGGCCTCATTTCCTCGTAAATGATAACTCGCTTTCTTTTGGTACGAATAATAAACAAAAAAAAGTGCCATTGCCATAGATGTATAATTTTACAGCTTGCTCCAGGGCGTATTTTCTCGTAAACACCGAATATAGTTGGTGAGCAGAAACATGGCTCCATAACAATCAACTTCGCCATAATATCTTGGCAGCAATGAGAATATTAACATCTTATCTCAGTATTTTGGCAATACTTAACCGATACGAATATAAATATGTCTGTCCAATATGCCTGCCAAACTGAATGTTTCGTATCATTACCTGTGTCGTTACTTCTTCTTTACGTTTTATAAGGATGTGGAATGCAGTTTTCTCTGCAACAATAAATCGTAAGATACATATGCAATGAATAGAAACAGATAATAACACACATTTATTGCGTGATAACTTATAACGATCTACCCATTTTTAAACAACTTTTTACATATTTCATACGTTTGACGGCTGCACATACAACGTTTTATGTAATAATATGTTTTTAGGAACGTGTGTAGTAAATTTCAGACCGATAGAACATTTCCTAGATATCGAAAATATATATTCTTCACTTTCGATTTATCTCATCGTGTTACATAATAATCTATCATTAAATTTGACCTTGGGGAAATTTTTCTTCTGAATTTCAACCCGAAACTCCTCACTTTTGAGACGGTATATCTCGAGAACTAACCACGATATCAAAAAAAATTTATTCCTCATTTTTTATCTGTCTCGTCGCGTTACATAATAATCCATCATCAAATTGCGGTGCCACGGTCGTCTTCCCTTGAGATTATTGTGCCTATTCCTCACGTTTCTACGGCCAAGCAATATGGCCGCCTCCCCACCCCACTTCTCTGTACCCGGCTTCACTCCAGTGCGTGGTGAGGGTCCCTTGCGTCGTCTCCACATATTCCTTCATCCAGCATTTAAGTTGTTTTGATTTTTTGCTAATGGCCGTTGTGATTAGTTTGAAATGCAGCCTGGACCAAGAATTAAGAGTAAGGAACACACAGAATAAATATTGACATGTAATAACGTGTATTTCTTACGTGATAACATGTGTGCATCTACCCACATTTGAACAAATTTTACCTTATTTCCACACATTCAAAGCTTACGTTGTACACTTTTAATCAAATATTATCGCCTAATGAATGTGTGTACCAAATTTCAGACCAATAGGACAATTTTTGTAGGTTCCTACGTATTGGCGTGTAACCGAATAAATTACCAAGGGAATGAAGAAATTTAAGCTTAAAATTCGCTAAAGGCAAAAGTAGAAGGATGAATGAATTTAATTTGCTGTATATAAAATAGTAATAAAAAATAGGAAAAGAGTTAATTAGATTACTGGGGAAGTTGCCACCGGAGTATGCACGCCATTGCAATTCAATTCAATTAAGTCCAACATGAAAGATGCTGGAAAATATATTTGGAAAATTACGTGTAAGTAGTGACTTACCGCAGGGAAGTTAAGCGAGGTTTAGACGACCGGACCGGATCTGAAAAAACGGGTTCCCGGAAAAGGGTTCCCCCACCACTCTACAAGATTTTCCCTTGGTCGATCGTTACTCGATCCGTTTATCCGGTGCGGATTTTCCCGGTCCGTTTTCAAGCCGAGTAGGAACCTTTCTACTTTTCGAAACATTCTCTGTCATCATCTCTCATCAATTCACTGAAGCTATATAGCCTGTTTTTATACCTACTGCTACCCCCGTGTAGCTGACCCTATATGTATTTATACAGGATCGTGCTATGCCTATTGAAAGGGTGTGCCAGGATGACTGACACGTGGGTTCTAAATGGTTAACCTACGATGCCCTATGACTTGCGCCGACTTTCTTCGTATCTTCTGCTCTTGACTTCTTTTCTCTTGAGCCTATCCTCTTCTTCTCTTGCGATAGCAAATAAACAGGAGCATCGGGGGTAACTTGTAATTAGGAGAGGGAGCAGGCAGCTAAGAGCTACTAGAAATAAAACAATGTCTCTGGAAACCCCGTTTAATTGCACTGGACCATAAATCAACTACAGTCGATGTTGTACAAATTCAGAGGTATCCGTAACCCGTAATACTGACCCTAGGGATGAAACTTAGCGCTACAGTTCACAACTAACAGAGAATGGTGAGGTTGGTGCAGCGAATATCTATCTCCGAGGCCTAGATGTTATCTTGTAGATCGTCAGTCAAGAAGTGAGAGTGATCAATGTACTCTGGCTTGCTGGTAAAGTATTGGCTTGCATGCTCAGCACTGCACGTGTAGCTTGTAGCTTGCAACCCGAACTGTCGATCGGCAGAAAGTCGAACAACAGGACGTGCTTATTCGACGTCTGGCTGCAGTGAAACTTAGAAAACTTACACGATTTCGGTCAGGGCCAGCGCTAGGAATTTCGGGCACGGGGTAAAATGGGCGACTTTTTTTTTTTTTTTTTAGCTCTACAAAATGGCCGGGCGAAAATGGGCATATTCTTGGCTTCATGACCTGAGGGCCCCTATAGTCGGTGATCGGGCCCCCATTAGCCGGCGGGGCCCGGGTACTTTTGACCCTCTTACCCCCCCCCCCCTAACGCCGGCCCTGATTTCGGTATTAAAATATTAGAATAAATGACGTCCCGTCACACACGGATTGCCCGATTCTGCCGTTCGTTTTGTGACAGTATTCTTTTGGATGACATTTGTTCTTGATTTATCAGGGTTTTTGTATTGTATTATTTATTTATAGCTGTGTTTGAAATGGCACTGGCGCCTATTGAAGGCAGCCTATTAATGAAAGAAGAAAACGTGAAATTGAAATATTGTTCCTTGCTTGGTTCCCATAAATGCTTTAAGTATTTCCAAAAAGTTAAACCCTGCAACAAATAAGCCCACGGTAAAGGATAACAATGAGAAAGGTATGAGGGAGGGTTGAGAAGGAGCGAGACAATACTGCTCCGGTCTGGAGGGGTAGAAGTGTAGAAAGGTGGGGGGGGGGGGGGACCCGATATCGGGACTACTTTTGACCCGATCACGTCGCCCCGCCCACATCTGATCCGGTGAGGCCTTTACACGTCACGTATTCTCAGGTCGTATGGGCACCCGTTTTATTAGGTCTGGTCCGGTCGCGTAAACCCGGTTTTAATCTTATTAATTGGTGAGCGATTTTTTTTCTCCCTTCCGTCAACCGATGATAATAGCGTAAAAACTGAGTTTCCACTCACCTGTGAATGTAGTGCAGATGTGGGCATGTGAGGAGCTGGTATCCTCCACAAGTTGATTCCACGGGATGTGTAAGGTTTGAAATTTAGATCACAACACTCGCAGAGTTATTTGCTTGTCACAGTTTGCATAATTCTGGCATAACTCGCCCATATTAAAAAGTATACGACTTAATTCGCCTAGCGTTCAGAACAGCGAACATACATATATCCCGAAACGAGAATGTAACAATAGCAATAAAAAAAAAAGAAGAGACATATAATTTTCCTTGGCAAAAACAAAGGACGCAAATTTCGGGTAAGAGTACTATCTTTGGCCCAAACCCAAATTACGCTCAGGCGATGGAAATAAGAATTTAAGCCAAACCGAGCCATAAACCACTGCGAGCCCAGATTCTCGCGGCCAACGGAAAGAGAAACAAAAAATCGCTCAACCAGATGTTTCAAAATTTTTAATGAGAGATATTGGCACCATTGGTAGGGTAAAGAATTTCAAATATTATGGGGAGATAATTCGAGAAAAGTTAGCGATATAAGAAAGGATACATAAAATTGAATGAGGATACAATGCAATAATGAAAGAGTACCGGAGAGGAAGAAAGATAAAACAACGGAACAAAGCCACAGCAGAGAGGGTGACGGAAAAAAAAAAAATTACAGATAACTCCGTTTGCCACATGAGTGATGTTTGGAACTGTAAAATAATATCTACGTAAAGGTATAGAGATTTGTAGTTTTTAACAAACAAATGTCTCTCTCTCTAACATTACTTTGGAAGACAGAAGGCTCAAAAGAATTATTTATTCGTTGATGACGTTTTATATTTTTGTTTAATTGGTAATCATCCAGATCCAGAAAATGCTTGCTTGTCAATAAAAACTTGTTTTGCAGAGTAGCATAATAACTTCTCCCGATCGCTGAGGGTGAACGACCAATGAGGAGCTAGCTGTGAGAAGCCATTGACAACTGAGTATCGAATGCGTGGGCATCGAAATTCCATTACAAATTTCCATTCTTCTGGCAGAATGTAAGGAAATAAGAACGGATTTGTTGCTGCTTTGGAATTTATTTGTGTTATTATTGATTCAAAAGTCGAAATAATGTAATGATATAGTATTTACGAAGCTTAAAACCAAACTCTTTTTATGAAGTTGGCGGGAGGTCGTGCTGTGCATTGTCTATACAACATTTATAATCTACGTTTGGTGCGTGGATATCTTCAGAAAGGAAGATATTTGGATGCGACTTGTCATCCATTTTCTGTTAAGTTGATCGCGCCTGTGAAGTTATCAAGTAATATGTGTGTGCAGTGAATAAGGTGTACTTTTCTTCCTAAAATCCTTAAGCGTTGAAGGGTTTTAGTGTGAAAGCAAAATATTACCGGTAAGTTTTTTATGGCTTTATTTCAGATTTTTTTTGGTGTTGTTTGTTTTGACTACTGGTTTAGCAAACGTTTTTATGGAAAAAACTTGGTTTACTGTTATTTTGTTATTTGCCCCAACTTGTACATAACGAGTGTGTTTACAAACAGACGATCAGAACAAATCCTGTGAATTATATTTTGTTCGTGGGGACAGTTCAGTTCGAAGTTGTTTATGTGGCATTTTTTGTGCATAGAAGAGTTCAATTGGATTGAGAACGAAGCTAGTTGTCTGGGTATACTTTTCGTATCTTTAATTTTGATTTATTAAAGCCATTTCAGATTTTATTACGTGTAGTTTGCAGTCATCATATGACAAGTTTTCTCAATTAACTTTTAACGATAATTACGTGATGCCGTATTCTTGGGCAGTGAACAATGCTACAGGAGTTTGCTAGCATTCCATCGTTTATCCACGATGTTCATCTACTATAATTCTTACTGAATTGACATATTATTGGAAATAATTAACATTATGTAGATTTGTTAATTGTAATTATAGTAAGAAGAACTGTGGGTTGGCTAACAAAACTGGAGTAAGCATTGTTGTGAGCCTTATAAGGGATTATTGTATTGTGGAAATATTAAGATTGGAACTGTTGAATCTTGGCAAGAACTGGCCTTCATTAAGCACAAGTAGGTTTGAAGATTTTAATTCGCTAGCCTGCTATTAAAAAAGTAGGTGTTCTAGGTATTTTTGTGCCCCAGTTTTTACTATAATTTATTGATGATGCTTTGCAATATGCACTTTATACTAATATCTTAGTTCCAGATGTTTGCAATTCTAGTTGAAATATCAGTTTTCCTGAGAACATGTTGCTTTGTCTTTCATTCTTACTGTGAATTCTGTAGCTTTTGTGGTGTAGCTCTCCAAATATTTGTTTCCATAACACAAATATAGAATTTCCTTTTGTGATGTTTTGTACTAACAAATGCTAGGAAGGAAAAAGCGTTGCCTGTTTTCCATGTTTCACTGTGTGCATCTTGTGTTTGTTATGAAACAATAAGTTAGTTTCCGAGAGAATGAATTATCCTATTGTATGAAAATTTGTAAACATATTTCTTGGGTGATGGCCTATTATTTGAGAATATTTGCTAGTAAAAGCATTTGTAGTATGAGCAGCTCCATTCTAGAAATAGGTATTATTACCTGTTTGTTTTTTGTAGCTGTGGCTTCGACTAACCATGAAGACAAAAATGAATTATGGAGATCGTGATTGTGCGCCATAATACTGCAGTGGTCAAATGTAAGACACCACCAAAAATACTTGATTTAATTCTAGATGGGGATGCCACTACAATCTCTTACTGCCTCGTCTAGTAAACATACAGATCATGTGGTATATATGACGTTATTGTGAAGTATGTTCCAGGCTGCATTACAACATAATCTCAAATGATGACTGACAAAATCTTATTTTATAAATATGCGTTTTGGTTGTAACGCTGCCTGGATCAAAGTGAAATGTAACCATAACGCACGATATTGCAGATACCCAATTCTCAAATCATATCTGTCGCTGTTACTGTGTTCGTACGTGCAGACTGATTACATCACAATGACGTCATATATACCATGTGATCTGTCTGTTTAGTATTTGACGTGGCAAAAGATTGTAGCGGTATCCCCATCTAGAATTAAACGTATCCTGGGCCACAATGATGACAGAAAAAGGGTCAACAATATTAGAAATAGGATCGTAATTTTTCACGGCGTTGAATATTAATATATTTCTCTCGGGCTTCCAGCCGTGTTAATATATCATATTTGCGGGACGTTTCGAAGGCGTCCATCTCTGCCTCCATTCTCAACCAAATGTCAGTGTATAACTGTTTGTTTATTCAGCCGCTGCTACGGAAACGGTGGAAAACAAAAACCAACACAACGCGATTACGTCATCCGCTCTTCTGCTCGTTACATGCGCGAAACTGTTTCAGCATTTTAATCGCCGGGTTCCAGGCCGCACTGAGTTGATAACCAGTGTCCCTGTTCACTAATAAATCAGTTAATCTTATTTCTACAGCCTCTCTAATAACGCTGGCCCAAAAATCTTTGACTCGGGCTAAAATGGTTGTTTCTTCAAATTCAAAAGTGTGACCTTCTTGCACACTATGTTCGGCCACCGCAGATTTTTCTTCTTGCCCAAGACGAACATTTCTGGCGTGCTCTACACATCGCTGCACAATGCATCGCTGCGTCTGTCCAATGTAGCCGCGGCCACATTCACATGGTATATAATATACACCAGGGGTTCGTAAACCTAGGTCATCTTTAACACTGCCGACCAAGTTACTAATTTTAGTGGGTGGTCTATAAATTGTCTTGACTCCGTGTTGTGATAGCAGTCTACCTATTTTGAAACTTAGGGCACCCACAAACGGCAGAAACGCAAGGCCTTTGGTATCACTCTGATCTCTCCGTCGATTTTCCTTCTGTTTAAACGCACGAGTAATCTGTCCCTGATTATAACCATTATTTAAAAACGTTTTCCGGAGATAGTCCAATTCACCAGCCAGGCTATGTTTGTCACAAATCCTTTGTGCTCTGTGTACCAAGGTAGTTAATACAGAGTTTCCTTGTGCCGGATGATGACAGCTGTTGGCATTTAAATATAAGTCGGTATGGGTAGACTTCCAATACACAGTGTGTCCCAGCGAACCATCAGCACGTTTAATAACAAGCACATCAAGAAACGGCAGGCAACCGTCCTCCTCCAATTCCATTGTGAACTGAATATTTTCATGGATTGAATTGAGATGCGCAAGGAATTGGTCAAGACTGTTTCTGCCATGGGGCCAAATCACAAAGGTGTCATCGACATACCTATAAAAACACTTCGGCTGGAGTGGTGCGTGGTTTAGTGCCTCATCTTCAAAAAATTCCATGAAGAAATCAGCAATGACAGGAGACAACGGCGAACCCATTGCTACACCGTCCACTTGTTCGTAATATTCTCCTTCAAACTTAAAATAAGTGGTTGTCAACACATGGTGGAAAATATCAATCATTTTTTGATCAAAATACCTCCTTAACAGGTCTAAGGAGTCGACCAAGGGAACACGAGTAAAAAGAGAGACCACATCGAAGCTCACCATTAAATCACCAGGATCTAACTTCATGTTGTCTTGATGTGCTTGTTATTAAACGTGCTGATGGTTCGCTGGGACACACTGTGTATCGGAAGCCTACCCATACCGACTTATATTTAAATGCCAACAGCTGTCATCATCCGGCACAACGAAACTCTGTATTAACTACCTTGGTACTCGGAGCACAAAGGATTTGTGACAAACATAGCCTGGCTGGTGAATTGGACTATCTCCGGAAAACGTTTTTAAATAATGGTTATAATCAGGGACAGATTACTCGTGAGTTTAAACAGAAGGAAAATCGACGGAGAGATCAGAGTGATACCAAGGGCCTTGCGTTTCTGCCGTTTGTGGGTGCCCTAAGTTTCAAAATAGGTAGACTGCTATCACAACACGGAGTCAAGACAATTTATAGACCACCCACTAAAATTAGTAACTTGGTCGGCAGTGTTAAAGATGACCTAGGTTTACGAACCCCTGGTGTATATTATATACCATGTGAATGTGGCCGCGGCTACATTGGACAGACGCAGCGATGCATTGTGCAGCGATGTGTAGAGCACGCCAGAAATGTTCGTCTTGGGCAAGAAGAAAAATCTGCGGTGGCCGAACATAGTGTGCAAGAAGGTCACACTTTTGAATTTGAAGAAACAACCATTTTAGCCCGAGTCAAAGATTTTTGGGCCAGCGTTATTACAGAGGCTGTAGAAATAAGATTAACTGATTTATTAGTGAACAGGGACACTGGTTATCAACTCAGTGCGGCCTGGAACCCGGCGATTAAAATGCTGAAACAGTTTCGCGCATGTAACGAGCAGAAGAGCGGATGACGTAATCGCGTTGTGTTGGTTTTTGTTTTCCACCGTTTCCGTAGCAGCGGCTGAATAAACAAACAGTTATACACTGACATTTGGTTGAGAATGGAGGCAGAGATGGACGCCTTCGAAACGTCCCGCAAATATGATATATTAACACGGCTGGAAGCCCGAGAGAAATATATTAATATTAGAAATGGTTGTTTTTAAGTTGAATTGCATCCTGGACCAGAAGGGACAATGATGCCTCATGTTATTGTAATGGGATAGCTTCCATGGAAAATGCATTAATTCATTGTCATTTAAAGACCAACGATTAATACTTAGTGTACCTTGTCTGCTATTATATTTCAATGCTGTAACATTCAAAATTGCTGGTGTGCCAATATGTCTTCCCCCACGTCACATGGAAGTCGAAAAATAATGTTTGAGTAACAACTACAAGGTATTTCTCGCATAACAGCTTGTACGGAATTGCAAATATCTGGTATAATTTTACTCGTTTAGCATATATTTGACAGTTGTAATGTACAACTTTTCTTTGTCTTTATTTGGATAGATAATTGCTTTTTGTGCCATGTATATATTTATTTGCCCGGTTGTTGCGCAATCACTGGGACTCGTCAAGGAATTGTCGTTTTGGTCTAAAAACTTGCACACATTCGTTGTATGATATTATTTAATATATGTTACTCTTAGAGTTGTAAAATATATCCGTCCTTACAAACTTCACTCGAGAAGTGTCGTAACGTTGAGCGGTGATCTACTGGGAGAAGGCATATAGCGATGTATAATGATAACACAAACGTTCCTTCGATTATATTATTAAGTAATAATATGTTTCTAATACACCCATCAAGATAATATATAATGCAAAAACTTCAAGCAAAAAAAATTCTGCCATAATGTTACACGCTACGGGATTGGAGTACGTCATTTGTTATCATATGCGACCTGCAGCAATTGTAATATTACGTGCAATGAAATGCATCAATGACCAAAAACGATGAAAATCAAACCAAAACAACAAAGTCCATTAAGCTACAAAAGGAAGCATCTATGTCCATTCTGGTCCAGGCTACATTCCAACCTATCTGCAGGCGCTGCTAATGATTCTGCTCGAAGTTCATGATAATTAAAATGTTTAATAAAATCAAATTTCTAACAAATTATGCTTTAACAACAAGAACCAATCACCATTTTGGTACAGGTTGCATTTCAACTACAAAAACTAAATTCCTTCGTTGACTAATGGTTGAAAGTAGTTGCAGTTTTTTTGTGTGTAATTTGTTCCATATTTATATTTTTGATGGATGTGATAGCAACATATTCCCGAATAATATCGTTCAAAGGAAGTGTGCAAGATCATTATACTTTGCTATACAGCATTTCCCAGTCGCTCGCATTAGGAGCCGTCCATTAATGACGTGAAGTGTTTATCCGGAATTGCGGAACCCCCCCCCCCCCCCTCACCCTCATACTTTATGCTTCCAAGGGTGGTTATACCTCCACTTTTGGACGAAATACCCCCCTAAAGTCGAGTATCGCGTAATTTTTATACCTTTTTTTTTAGCCCTGTGGTCTCTAAGAATTTCAAAACCTCGCGTGAGAATTCCGTTGAGCCCCCTCCCCCTCTTTTGCCGGATCCCCCCCCCACCTCTTATTTCACCTCACATAATTATGGATGTCCCCTTACGGCACTTTTGTTTAGTGAAGTTTGTAAGGTATGCAAATATTTTACAACCCTAAGAGCAACACTCTTTAAACAATATAATCTATCGAATGTGTGTAACAAATTTTGGACCAAAAGGACAATTCCTTTGCGAGTCCCAGTGATTACGCTAGAGCCATTTGCCCTTATGACGCGTGTTGGGTAGTATTTATGTACGGTGGTTTGAAAAATATTATCCGATATTGACAGTGACTGGGTGTATGTAGTAACACTATGCATTTCCTTAGTTTGTTTTTCGCAGAATACGTGAATGATTGTTTTTTGACTAATGTGTCATTTTTCTGTGTTTATTTGATGTACAATGGTATCTTGGGTATGTGGATTCAATTGTACTTCTGGAAAAGAAATGCCTTTGTGTTGAATGTTTTCCTCTGAGTATGGTTTGTCCCTTCCAGATATCAGAGCATGTTGTGTTTTGCATGTGCATTGTTCTTGGGTACTACAGATGTTGTCAGACGATGTTTTGGGAAGTAGTTCTACTAGTATTGTACTCCCAGTCATTGCTATAATTAGTGATCAGTACGTACTGAACGAAAAACTGAAGCGGATTAATTCTAGATTGCGATACCACTACCAGTACTTAACGCCACTCCAACGATTTAAACACCTTTGGGAGTATTGTGTAGGATGTCGCTTTGTTGCAGAGTATGACGCATATGTTGCGAGTGCAGCTTCAGCCGTCACTGACATGATCAGCACAGAAATTAGAGGCTTTTCGGATGGGAACAGATTAAATACAATTTTTATAAAAAAAATTTAAGGCTAAAATTATAAAAAAATCAGTTTTCCTTGTATCAGTGTCTAAAATTAAACCCTAATTATATTAATATGCCAAGATACCAAAAATTATACAAATACCAGTGAAATTATCCTCTGATTGAGGCAGCAGTTTTATTTAAAAAAAATACATTTATTTAAATCTAGAAAAATTATAATTACTATTTTTTGGGTAGTATTTTATTGAATTATTCCTACCCACACTGTTTATTGGGCAAAAGCTGTCGGTAGTGTTTTTAATGCACGATTAGTTACCGGTGTCATAGTATAGAACTATGCAGATGGGCTTAAATGAAGATACTGATACCACTACTTTCCAAACTACGATATATGGAATAGAGTAAGTGCAAGATTTTTTTTTTTTTTTTTGCAACGACCGATAACAGCACTGAGATTTTGGATTTTTACATTGCTGTAGACACTTTTTGTCAGTACTGGGATAGTATCAGCCTAAATTTTAATATATTTTTAATGGTTGTGGTTAGATTGAAGTGCAACCTGGACCAAGAGGCAATTTTTGTTTTACCAATAGAAATGCGGTAATTGTCTATAGCAAAACCACTGGATTCCTGGTGGAGCTGAAACACCAAAAACACATCAGAAGAAAGGAAATAACAAACATTTCAAGAGATTTGTGTTATCTTTGGAACACTTTAGGCGTAGTGATGTATTGAGTTGATTTAAACCTGTTGAAAGTGCAGCTGAATTTTCTCATCACAGAGATTTTTATGAGTATGTTAATGTCATTCACGAGATTTGCATATAAGATTGTAATTTCTGCTAGCTTTGTATAAAAATGCGTGGATGGAGAGGAGAGTAGATTAAGATACCATCAATTTCACCACTTCAGTTTTTTAATTTAAGAGACTATAGTAGCCAATTTTCATCATAAATAGCTCCTCAGGTTATGCTGATACTGTGAATGGGAATGTTAAAAATGTATGCAATTTTGGGTAATCGCAATACGGAATTACGTGGACAGGCTTAATTTTCAATAACGGTACCAGCTATGTCGAGAAGTGGGGTTTGTAAAAGAGAGGAAGTAGAATATCGCATTTAGATTTTTGAATCACAGAATACGTCTCATTCTTATGCAAATGCAGTCAGTAAGATTTGTAAATATGTAAATAATTATTGAAATGATATTAAGAAACAACTTTTAGGCAATATAAATAACAAAGGATTGGGAAGGTAACTCGCCACTCACCAAAGTTGAAGGCTGAAACACATACGAGACAAATAAAAAACATATACAATATTTTGGTTTTACACGTTATTCGTGTTGTAGGGACTGAGTCGTATGGTTCCGCGCCATATGTTAGAGTTCAGCGCGTGTACACACCTCCCAAACCACGTGACTCTGTCCCTGTGTCACTAATACAGTGTGAGGCACAAATAGTGAATATGTTTTTGTATCTCATATGTGTTTGACTCGTTGCACCCTGCAACTTTGGTGAGTAAATTCCCTAACCTTTGTTATGTAAATAATGATTGGTATCGCAATTAGAATTATGCGAATGGGCTTAATTCTACCTACTGATACCACCTAGGATTTATAAAATTAAGGAACTGGAAGATCGCTCTTTTACAGGTAATGTCTTAATACTAGGCCCGCATAATCGGGGAGATTATTCTTATTCTTTTAAAGTAATATAGATTACAGTGAAAGGGTTTAACTATTCTACATAATACCAGTAGTGTTAACAACTAGGATTATTAAACAGGTCTACTGATTTTATATTTGAATTGTCCTCACCCAACATTTGTAGCTGTGCACGTAATAACGCATCACACCCAGAAGAGAACGACGAGTAGTGCAGCTGCCCGTGAGATAGTGTCCATGACTCCATTTTGGCCTCTTTTGAACCCTCTCCCCCCCCCCCCCTCCCCACCTACCATGTAGCATTACATGGCTTTTGCCTTGCCCCCACGCTTGTAGATGGAATTTACTTTTTTCCTATTAATTCCACAAGAAATTTTGTAACGTTTTCTCTTACCATATTGATGAGCACACAATGAATGCTGGCCAACTATTTACAAACGCAACCAGTGTCTATCATGAGGTTGGAAAAGGGGGGAGGGGTGATTTGCCATTCTTGAATTTAGAACTGGATTTGTGAGATTTGGAGAATTTAACTTATTGACAGAATTTTTGTGTTGCCAATTGTCTGTGAAACTTGTAAATTGTGTTCTGTACGATACGTGTATTTTTGTTCGTTAGTCTACGAGACTGATATCGAGGACCGTCTAGGTCAGTGTTTTTCACCCCTTTTCTCACTGAGCACCAGTGAAACGTTAATAATTCTACATCCACCAACTTTATGGACGTAATCCACGTGCAATGGAACTGCGTACCTGTTGTTTTTAATACAATACTAGGCAGGTGAATTGGCTACTTTAAATACGTGCCGATTAGCTCAAATTGACCAAAATTATGTCACCCAACCCCTATGGCTTCGTCACTTATTGAGTGTGGTGGGTGAGTGGTTAACGCTCTGGTCTCGCATCCGGGAGGACGCCGGTTCAAATCCCTGTCCGAACGTCCAGGTTTTGGTTTTCCACAGTTTCCCCAAATCACTCCAGGCAAATGCCGGGATGCTTCCTTGAAAAGTCCATGGTCGAATTCCTTCGCGTTCCTTGTCCCCAGTCCCATCTCGCCTCTAATGACCTCAAAGTCGACGAGGCGTGAAGCCAAAATAAACTTCAAGCCAAACAAAAGCTTAACATGGTCCCAGTTGCCACAAAATAGAAAAAATATGGAAGTAATTAAATTATGGAAATAAATATCCGTATGCTGTTGTGTATTCTCAACCCTATTTTTAACTAAGACAGAATGGGCAACAGCGCAATCACTAGGACTCGTCAAGGAATTGTCGTTTTGGTCTGAAAACTGTTGCACACGTTCGTTGGGTGATACTTTTTAATATGTGTTGCTCTTAGAGGTGTCAAATGTATAGATCATCAATTCTTCCAGATGTGTCGATACTTACTTTCCTGGTTCCACAAATACTCTTTCTTGAATTAAAAGATTTTTTCTTCCATATCTGTGCTGACAAAAAAAGTCAAACAAGCTTCACCAACAAACTGCACCAAGTTGTGCGTCCTATGCTGGGCTCGAGTCACAGGTTGGAACTAAACACACACGTATGAACGACTAAGTCGGTTCCGGCATAAAGCGCCGAAGCTCGGGAAACTTTGTCAGTAGTCGCACAGTGCGACTACAGAAAGTCGGAAGTCGGTTGTTGTCGCTTCAAGTGTGAGAAGCTGTACTGAGCACATGTGTCCTTTTTACTGTTGATATTTTACAAAGTGGGAATAACACTTGATGTTTTGTGTTGCTTGGTTTGTGTTTGTGTGTGTTATGTGTCCTTGCTTTGCAGGTGGTGCACAGACAAGATGTAACTTTTTAATTCTTCTGGAGAACACACGAGAATCCACCATGAATAAAAAGTAAGTCCATCTTGCAAGCTTTCGCTCATGTCACTAACAAAACACGCTATCCACATTTTTGCTTTCTGCATGCATATTGGTGTAAGAAAGTATTGTAATAGTGTAAAAAAATATATTTTTTGTGCTTTTGATTAATGTGTGACATCTTTGGTTTCTGTGTGTATGTTTGCTTGAATTTACATTGAATGTGATGGGTGAGTTATAATGTTTGGATCCAGTGTTTTGGAGTACGTGGATATTTCCGTTTTCCATGTTTCAGTATTACTGCACGCATGGCTCTGTCAATAAAATTGTAGCTGATGTTCTTATTGTTCCTTCTACTTCATCTTCTTACATCTTAGTAACAGTGCCATTAATGATTCATTTCGCCACAATTTACCTTCTTTTCTTTCTTTCCCTCCAGTACACTAATTAAAATACTAATGGTGATAGTAAGAGATTATTTTGTGATCATTTACCTACTGTTAAAACATGCCTTATTAGATTTTGGTAGTTTCTTCCCCTCTGAACATTAGGTCAAATACTTTTTAGATATTGAGACAATCTCTAACAATTGTAAACCAGTGCTGTGAGGCAAGTTTAAAATTGACAAAAAAAAAATAAAAAAATAAAAAAATGTTAAGCTGTCACTTAAGTAATAGGAAGGCTGCAACATAAATAAATACAATAAAAAAACTGAACACAGTATTTCAGGCTATGTCTTACATATGCAGGTGCAAATATATTCACATATACGATGTCTGATCAAAAAATAATGGGAATTTTAAACACTATTTACAAAAAAAAAAAAAAAATTTGTTTGGTATGCATGTTCTGGAAGTACGTTGCAGTTGACAGCCATTTTGAATTATTAGTTTATTTATTTTGTCAGAAAGGATTAAGAGTGTTTTTGTGAGATCTGTAGTTAAAAAAAATGAATCAAATACTTTATTTAAAATTTGGCTTGAAAAATGGAATAAAGTGCGATATCACGTTCAAAATGTTAACACTAGGTTTCAACGAACCTACAATGAATAAAACGACAGGGATTACCTAGAAGGTGACAACCACCCTAGACACCCTAACGCGTCAACAACCGAACAATTAAAAAAAAAAAAAAAATGATTCCGAGGAATCGCCATATCACTTTTAGCGAGATCGCAGACGTCGGAATATCATTTGATACGTGCGAAGCAATTTTCTCAGATGTTTTGGGCATGAAACGTGTGACAGCAAAGTTTGTTCCATCGCTGCCGAATTTCGACTAAGAACACCATTGTATAGATGTCGCTCAGGAATCGCTGAAGGAAGCAAACAAAAATCCAGAACTTCTCAAAACAGCGTTAACATGTGACAAAACGGGGACGTATGGGTACGATATTGAGAGGAAGGTCCAATCGTCACAATGGAAGTAGCCCGAAGGACCGAGATCGAAAAAAATTTGACAAGTTCGATCAAATTTGAAGGTTTTCCTCCCCGTTTTCTTCAGTTTCATCACGCGTTCCTGCCAAATAGTCGTCCTGTTAATAAGGGATACTAACTGGAAATTGTGTGCCATTTGTGCGAAGCAATACGTCGAAAACACTCGGAATTGTGGCAAAGCCACATCGCGATAATGCTCGCACCTTGCTGGCTAATCGTGATCGGCCACCGTAGTCACCTGACATGGCCTCTGTAACTTCTTTCTTCTGAAGAGAACCTGAAAAGCATCACGTCTGGTCATCACTGACGAGGTAAAAAACAGAATTGCTGAAGGAGCTAAATGCTAAACAGAAAAATCAATTCCAAAAGTGATTCCATGATTGGCTAAAAACTGCCTTGAAGGGAAAAAATTGATCCTGATTAATAAATAAATATTCTTTAAGAAAAACAAAAATTCCCTTTATTTTTTTAATAAGACATTGTACAGGTCTGCCTGTTGTAAAGCCACTGCAGCCTTCAAGTTTCTCATTCCATTCCCCATCGGTGAAATGAATTCTTATCAGATAACACCAGTGATTTTTGTCATCTTTTTCAGTCTTCGTGGAATATCGTAGTGAGAAATCACCACTGAGGGTTTACAGTTTTGATTTGGTATTTCACACAAGGCATTTGGTGTTTCCTGTAGATTTAATAGTAGTGATGTGTATGCAGCAAGTGTTTTGGGTTTTTTAATAGTCACCCAAATGGCTATTATGTCGATAAAAAAGTATTTGGAAAATAAACCCTTCACTCTCAGAGATTTTCCTGTATTTTTAGCCATAATTTTTCTTAGGTATTCAAATTGTTTTCCCTCATAGTCTACTATTAGAATTTTTGGTGGGTTTTACTAGTAACAAGCTTTGTAGAGGTGTGTTTTTAATTTGCTGTTCTGATAGCTGATCTGTTGTGTTTTATAACCATTTTTTTTCAGAGTTCTTCAAACCCGAAATATCATTTTTTACTTTGTGTGTCATTTTAATGAATCTGCAAATACAGTGATATAAGAGCACATAATTACTAATCCTTTGTTTGCCCATCATTACAAGTCAGATCGGGCATTTCATGGGTATTTCTGTCCAAAGTTTCAGTGGCTGGAGTAGATTGATTCTAGGTTAGTCCTCGTAGTATTACGGTGTTGCACTACCCAGATAGACAACAAATAATTGAGATGGGTATTCTTGGAATATTACTAGGTATGAGTGTGGAATATATAAGAAGTACTTCTCCAACAAAGCAAGTTTTGTGTGCGAGATTTAAAGAATCATAATGTCTAAGAGCGATTGATTTCACAGCGCTGTATATTGATGAAAAGGTTTAGAGTTTCCAGTTGCATTAATGTCATAATTCTGGCATTTTTATAGTGTTCTATTAATCGCCATCCTCGACAGTTTCCAGCCTCTGCCCTGGTCTGCTTAGCCTCTCCATTTCCTTCTCTCTGTCTCCTCTTTGTTCCAGTCCTCTCCTCCACTCCTTTCAGCCATCCATCTCTTGGTCTTCCTCTGGTCGTTTACCGTGCATCTTAATTTCATATATTTTTCTTGGTATTCTCTGAGCCTCCATTCTCTTGACATGTCCATACCATCTCAGTCTGGTCCTCTCTACCCTTTCCTGTAGGGGTTCCTCTTTTATGATGCGTCTAATCACTTCATTCCTTATCCTGTCCATTTTAGTAACTCCCGTTCTACCTCTTAAAAAACTTCATTTCTCTTGCTTGTACTCTGCTGATGTCCCTCTTCTTCTTGTCCATGTTTCAGCAGCATAAGTCAAGACAGGCACATAGTACGTGTGATAGATTACTCTCTTGCTTCTCTGTGGCTCCTCTTTATTCCATATCAGGCTTCAAATGCCTCTGCTTGTCTTCCTCTTTCACTTATCTCGCCATCATTTCCTCCACATTTCTCTAATACACTCCCAAGTACTTGAACCTGTTTGCCTTCTTTAGTTGTTCCCCTGCCATCACAGTTCCCTGGGTTATCCTATTCTTCTTTCTGGTTGTTGTGATGTACTCACATTTAATTCCATATTCCTCCACACTGTCTGTCCATACATCCAACTGCCGCTGCACTTCCTCTTCATCACCTCCACAGATCATCAGATCATCTGCAAAAGCCGTCACCTTCCTGTTTTCCTCTCCCATCCTCGCTGCCACCTTCTGCATTATATCATCCATGATTACAATGAAGAGTAGTGGTGATAGGGTACTTCCATTCCTTTCTCCCAGCCAACCTGATCTTCCCTCCCCTGTTTTCGCGTAGCTCACACTTCCGTGGTACAGTTCTGTTTTAGTGTGTGCTATTCCGCACTCTCATTCTCAACAAACTGAATTAAACACCAATCCAACATTGATCGAAGAGAACCAATATTTTATTAGAAAACACAACCATAGAGGAATTTTTTTTCTTTTCTAAACTAGTTTGTTGCAATCCTCCATCCCTTCCTATCTTGTCCTAACCTATTTATCACAATATACCCCTTACAACCCTCGTCCTCAATTATCTGCTTCATATATTCTAATCTCTGTCTTCCTCTACAGTTCTTACCTTCGACTGTTCCCTCCACCAGCAAATTAACCAATCCAGCATGTCTCAAAATATGACCTACCAGCCTGTCTCTTCTTTCTAAAAGCTTCTTCCATAAACTTCTTTCGTCACCCATCATTTACAAAACTCGTTAATTTTGTATTTTATCTTTTCACTTAATTTTCAGCATCCTTCTATAGCACCACATTCCAGACACTTCAATTTTCTTTCTTCCTGGTATTCCTAAAGTCCATGTTTTACTACTAGTGCTGTGCTCCACACATAGAGTTTTTCTTTTACTTTCTTCATTGCTGCTTCTACATGCAAGTTGAATATTAATGGGGATAGACTACAACCTTGTCTCTCACTCTTTTTAACTGATGCATGTCTCTCATGATTCTCTGCTTTTGTTATAGCCACTTGATCCTTATACAGACTATAAAGTATCTTACTATCTCGTTATTGTACACCCAACTTCTTTAAAATCTTGAATGTCTTGCCCTGCCTCTCCTGATCTTGTTGTTCACAATGTTTATATTCCAAATAAAATTAAGTAATAAGATTCTATTGCATTTAAGCATGGAAGGTGGGTTACCAAGCCCAGTATTCCTCAATGGTGGTGTAGTTTGGGACCCACATGGGTATGAAATACAGGAGTTGGAGAGGGTGCAAAGAAGGGCTGCTAGATTTGTTTTTGGAAATTACCGCAGAACGCAATCAGTGACAGATATGATAAAGGAGCTGGAATGGGAGTCATTGGAGGGTGAAGAGAGTGCTGGGAATGTACAGGGCATATGTTGGTGATGGGGCTTGGAGGGATATTGGTCAAAGAATTAGGAATAGTGCATGGAAGGGCAAAGGCGTCCACGACCACAAGCTGACACTCGATTTCGAGCATAAGAGAGTGGGAAAATTTTCTTTTGTTGGTAAGGGTGTCAGGGATTGGAACAAATTACCAAGTGATGGGATGAATAATTTACAAAAAATGCTTAAGGAATTTAAAATTTGTAAATTGGTAAATAAATATGGAAGGGATTTAACACTCCAATTATAAAGGAAACTTTAAAGAATAAGATAATTAAAAAGAAAAGGATATTGCCACCGAAGTGTTCCATCGCAATTGAGATTAGTAATAATAATCTCCTAGCCAGTGTGATTTATGAATGACAACCACATGAATTAAACATGAATAATGAAGTAGTTTATTTGAATTGTCCTGGAGGATGTCAGTACGTGACCGCTGTCCGCAGGCTGTTTGCGGCGATGTCGCGACGGCGGGTGTCGTGCCCGCAGGTGACGCAGCAGCTGTGGGACGCGATCGTCACGATCCGCGCCCAGAGGCAGGTGCCCAACGTGGACCGCATCTCCCGCTACATGCAGCGCGTCCACCAGGCCAGCGAGGGTGAGTGGCGGGCGCGCACTACGTCCCGCATGTCTCAGCTACACGGTCTCTAGGGCTGCAGCCTAGGGGCGTGGACCACAAAGTGCCCCGCTCCACATACAAAAATAATTTTTAATATGTATTTAACAATAAAAACTTCATATCAAAATTTTGGCTAAAATTTTTATTATTATTATTATTATTTATCGATGTGGGAGAGTCAAATGAAAACCTTAATTATTTTGTTAAAATTTATGTATTGTCCACGTATAAAAGTCACCTGTATCATTTTTCGATACCGTCTCCTCCACGCTCGATGCACATCAGCCAAAACTTCCAAAGTGCCCGAATTCACGGATTAAAAAATTCTTTTGGGCGACGACTCAACGATTCGTGCACTGCACAATGAAATTTCCTCCCGGAATTTGCCTTTTTAGGGTCCAAACATATGGAAATCGCTCGACACAAAGTGAAGCTACGGCTTCGACCAGTGCCGTGGTCTCGGGAGTCGCGACACGCTGTGCCGTGGTACATATGTATTTTTATATACGGCCTGCTGTGACATTTGAGCACAGTGTAAAGTTGGCAGGATTTAAAGGCTGTGGGATACATATGAACAGACATCACAAAATTATAAGGCTTGTGTATATATATATATCTCAGGAGTGGCCACCTGTGTGGCCCATGACATTCGTCATACTTTCACATATAATTTTTTATATTTCATTTTTAGTGTTATATATTTCTTTAGAATGTGCGTTTAGAATGATTATTATTATTATGTTATCTATGTTTACATGTAATAATAATAGTAAACACAATAACAACAACTCATGTTTCAATATTTCAATCAAAAAAAAAAAGTCCATAATGGGTCTAAATGTAATATGGGGATGAATAATTTTATATGTGGCCTGCGGAGTTATGATGCATTTGCAAAGTGGCACACAAGATCATTTGGGTTGGCCACCCCTGGTATATATATATATATATGTGTGTGTCTATATATAGATCAATAGGATATGATAAAAGCCACTGCTTACCATTCCTACAGCATTGGTACACGAAAGAAACACACGAACAGCGCCTTTGTTTCCTAATAACTATATTTGATTTTGGCCGTTTAATTAGGTGCAACCTTGTATCAGTGTATGGGCATTGGGTGAGCAGGTAGAGTACAAATTAAACTCTGTTCAGTATACGTCGGTGACGTCGTGGTGTCGTGTTTCAGACGAGGTGCGTCGCCAGCTGAACCACTGCGTGCGCGACGGCCTGGTGCGCATGACGAAGCGCGTCGGCTGCAAGGGCTCCAAGATCGGAGTCGAGCAGGAGGGGTACGGCCTGCCCAAGGAGGAGGTGAGACCACTCGGAAGTCGGCGGTATTAAACTACAAAGTAGAGAAAAACCCAATCACTAGAGAGAGCGCAGTATCCTGGGTGTCGCATGTCTAAAAATAATAAACTGGACGAATATTTATGGGGAAGCTAACTTGAAACTTCATGAACATGTACAGTGCTTCAGTTTTAAACTTAGGACAGAGGGATATTTTGTTATCTATCCTAATTTCTTTTAAATATTTTTTCTAAACATCCAGTTCTTTTTTAAAAAATGCCATATTTTATTAAATTTCATATTAACCACTGGACTTATTACACAATATGTTGAAATGTAATTCAGGCAACAAAGAGTAACATACAAAAAAAATTCTCCTTTTCTTGAATACGTCTTGGGAAAATTATCCTTAAATTAAAAATTACGAAAACTGACTTCCAAAGTTTGTCCGTATATTCGTGCACTATAGGATGGCGCATACCAAAATAGAAACTACTACACTTCGTAACATCTGGATATTGTGGGCCGTTTCCTCAATTGCGATAGGATCAATTTTATGAATAATTGTAACACCAATGCAATTGAAATTGTTGTTTCATTTTCCGAACGCATTTCACTTCATTTGCGAGCATCTTCGGCGGTTCTGTCTGGGTTTTTGTACATATAATTAATTACATTTGTTCTATTTTACAATTTAAAAATGAAAATTATGGTATATATAGATTTAAGCTTATTTAGATTTTTCTTTGGTTACTTATGCCTATACAAGGGGTGATCAAATGAGAAGGTACGAAACGACACGGTGGGTACAAATGTAGACTTTATTCAAAATATACACTATAGGCCTGAGCACAACGATCCCACTGATGAACAAGCCGCAGGATTCCTCGTTCCCAGAATTCCTGTGGCTAGTTCAAGTTGATTGCTGGACCGTTCAATAATGTGTGACATGCATTTTCCATTTGCAGTCGTGTTACTTTCACACACTGATCTCCCTTCCCCACACTTGCTTTGAATTAATTTCATCCACACAATAATTTCAATCTAGCCATGTGCTTTGTACTTTTCATACTTCTCTAAGGACTTACCCAAGTGTTATTAATTAATTTAATTGTGATGGAGACCAATTTCTTTACACACCTATCTTCCCCTTTTCGAGCACCCACCTACATTTGCCCTCTACAACTTTCAGCTTTAAATTGTTTCACCGTTTTTGGTAAATTATTTATCTTTTCAGTTGGTTACTTATTCCAATCCGTGACACCCTCACCTAAAAAGGAGAATCTTCCCACACCCTTGTGCCTGAAATCGAGTGCCAGCTTGTGATCATGGTCATCTTTTCCCTTCCATGCATTCCTTTTAATTCTTACACCAATATCTTTCCATACCTCATCACCAACATAAAAGGTTTGTTCAAAAACTAACGTGACATTTTATTTTTATTGATAAGTATTTATTTATTCATCAGTATTTACACTTGTGCCAAATTTTTTTCCAATTTTCGAAGCACTTCTGATGAGCACTTTTTGGTATAGCCTTGAACTTTTTCAGCGATGCAGTCTTTGTCCTCAATCGTTGCAGATCTTCGTCCTTTCATTGGTCTCTCCAATTTTGGAAACAAGAAAAAGTTTGGGGGAGGGGCCCAAATCTGACGAGTGTGGTGGCCGAGGTGTGAATGTGGTGGTGTTTTTGGCCAACAAATCGCTCGCAAGCAACGACGAGTGAGCAGGTGCATTGTCGTGATGAAAAAGCCACGAATTCTTCCCCCACAAATCTGCACATATTGCTTCTCGCAAACAGCACTTAACTTCGACTTAATACTCCTTATTGACCTCACGACCTCGTGGTAAAAAACTCCTCATGCACTACGCCTTGGCTCTTCCATTGGGACGATTGGGCCTCGATTTCGACATCATAACCATATTCCCATTATTCGCCACCCTTTTGATCAAATCAGGATTATCTTTGACATCATTCAACAGCTCCCGAGTGATGCTTGTGCGACAGTTCTTCTGGTCAAAATTCAGCAGTTTTGGAACAAACTTCGCTGACATGTGTCTCGTGCCCAAAACATCTGAAAAAATTTCATGGCTTTAGCCAACTGAGATGTCGACTTCTTTAGCGACTTTTCTGGTGGTGATTCGACGATTCTCCAACACCATTTTCTTCACTTCTTCAACGTTTTCATCAGTTGTTGATGAGCTGGGGCGTCCAGAGCGAGGTTTGTCATTAACATCTTCTCGGCCATCTTGGAAGAGCTTGTACCACTTATAAAAATTTTTCTTTACTCAAAGTCGATTCACCGTACGCCACTGTCAACATGTCAAATGTTTTACACAAAATTTGATGCAAAATCTTTGATCAATTTTTTTTGACAGCAGAAAATCGCCGATCACACAAAACACTCTCACAAACAATGCAAAGAGTGCTATATAGATGAAACTGTGAAGATATGTGCGGGACGAGTGTACCAAAATCAGAAAAATGAAAATCGACTTTATGATTCTGGCGAAATTCAAAAAATCACCTTACTTCTTGAACAAACCTCGTATGCCTTGTATACTCCCGTGACCCTCTTCACCCTCCTCATGAATCCCATTCCAGCTCCTTTATCATATCCGTCACTGATTGCATTCTGCGATAAATGCCAGAGACAAATCTAGCAGCCCTTTTCTGCACCCTCTCCAACTCCTGTATTTGATACCCATAATGTGGGTCCCATACTACACTACCATATTCGAGCAAAGGTCTGACCAAAGTTTTGTATCCCTATTCCTTTACTTCCCTCGTCCATCCCCTCATCACTATCTCCAACAAGTGCAGAATTTTGAAACCATTTCCTACTGCATCTTAGAGTTGATTGTAATACTTAGGGAGTCGTCATCGTTAGTGCTGAAAAGTAAGCATTTCCATCACTAATAATAAATTGTGGTGGGAGGGAGGGAGGGGTGTGGGAACGTTTTTTTATGGCTGAACGGAGAGGTGCTTGGTAAGGAAAACTTTGGAAAACCTTATTACAGAAGACAATGCATGTGTCATTAGTCATCAGCTGCTACATAGTTACAAATAAAAGTTCACAAATGTTGTTGACATGTCTTAAATTCACAACACGATTGATTCGTGGTAGAAAATTACCTTTGTTTTTAGATTGTGTATTTTTTTATTACAATTATTAGTTCCCACATCTTATGTTTGGTTTTAATTAGATAGGATAGGGAAAAATAGATACCCATCACTTACCACAGACGAAGGCAGGAAGGGGAGACAAACACGCAGAGACACAAAAACATAAACAAATTCCACATTTCGACACGAGTCCTAGTCCTGTGAGGGGAGAGACATATGGTGGGGGAAAAGATGTGGTCACACCCCCCTCCCTCCCCCGCCATATGTCTCGCCTGTCACATGACTAAGACTCGTGTCGAAATGTTGTGGAATTTGTTTGTTTTTTTGTCTCTGCGTGTTCGTCTCCCCTTCCTGCCTTCGTCTGTGGTGAAACGCGCTTCGCTGTTAACTTCTTCTTTAATAGTTCCTTTTAGTACCAGAAATAATTCATATATATATATTTTCAACGAAAGAAGGCTCAGTTTTTCATAAATTCATTTTATTAAGAACGATAACTATTCTAAACCAACATCCCATCATACAGTCTACATGAGCCCTAGCTTAAACTTCATTTCCAAAACTTGCAGGTTAGTGAATTAGTAATCTCATTTTCCGAAGCGACGTTTTCTTTTAAGAAGGTTCGAGTTCATCTGTCTGTCCGTTGATAATAACCAACGAGTTGTAACCGAAAATCCAAAGCACATATACATTTAATGTTATACATGGAACTTTAATCTTTCAATTAATTTTCTTAAATAATAATTAATTTTATAAAGTTATTGCGTTTGTATTTATCAGCCCCGTTACATCCCCCCGCTAATTTCTATGAAATTCAAAAAGAATTGAAATAGGAATTAATTTATCACAGGTCCCTCAGGTGTTGGTTTTACAATGTGAGTTTTACATAAATACAAAATAATAATAATAATAAATATTGAAAGTTGAAATTTGTTTTCTCTGGCTGCTCTGCTGTTTTCCATCTGTAGCAAGCATAAATGTCTACTTTTTTTCTTACAGGGTACTAACTCTGTTGCCATCAAGTTTTTTCTTCTTCTTCTTCTTCTTTTTCTGCACGGTACTCCTGGAACAAGATACATAGTCTGCCAGCATTTAATCTTGTAGAAGAACAAAATATAAACCTTTTTTTTTTTTTTTTTTTTTTCATTTTCAAAACATCAAACATATAGCAGTAACAACAAATCAGTTTCTGATTAAGGTATTTGTCCATATGAAATGAGGTACCTCGACCAGAAAATTATATAAATATAAAACCAATTGACACGGTCATTTTCTTGCTCAGCACTACTTTCTTTGGAATTCTTGTTTTTCATATTGAAAGAATTATCAGTTTGCCTCTCTGAGCTCACAAAGTTATTTAATTTTATTGCACATTAATTCATCTTTTCTTCAAAACATTCACTTTCATTGCCAGGTAAAAGTTTATTTTCTTCGTTTCCTTATTCACTATAATCAATATTTTCTACATTAATATCCTCTTTAGCTGTCATAGCCGCCGCCTGTTTACCAAGATACCATTCAAATAGTTAAAAAATTCTATTTCCTGCCCTTGGTACATTATATTCTTCATAAGACCGATCCTTTTGAACAGTTTTACTGTTGGATAGCCGGCAACATTATTTACATCACATGTTTGGTACCCTGGACCAGTACAATCAACCCTCGCTAATACGACTGGGACACCATTGTTTCTTGCTAATCTAGCATCACTACTTCATTTTTATTTCTTCAGTACATTACATTATATTCTAATGCTCCGGTATAACTTACAAACTATATATTTCGTAAAAGAAAAGTACCAATAGACAAAACAATAAACTTTTATGTAATGGTATGCTGTGGTAACAGCTGAAGACTGTACATCTGACCAAGATCGTCAATATTAAATGACAGCTTCCACTTAGTGATTATAAACTTTTACTATCATTACAGTTGAAGAATTGTGTGCAGCCACAACAATCAGTACTATTTACAAGTGTTTTGTGGCACTGAATAACAATAGTATGCCAACTATAACTTAACAATAATAATAAATTCCAATATGACAGAGTTTATCTTTACACACCTGTGCCCTGCACTAGTGTTAAATCTTTTCATTCGCCTTAAACTAATTCATCATTTTCTGAGTTGTAGGTTCAATACCCTGATTGAATTTGTACACAGGATGAGGCAGTAAGCATAGCTTACCCCTCTACAAAAAAAAACCCTTTTTCTATATTTCCAGTTCACTTTTTCCCAGTTATTCGTACAAAACAACTTCCTGTTTACAGTGAATCTTACTTTGCCAGAACAGTAACATGGCAAACCAACTTCAAAAATATGTAAAGAATGTTCAACACCATTATTCTGTAACTGCTTTGATTCATAATCACAAACATAATTCTCCCCAACAATAGAAAAAATGTCACAGTTTACATTCTTCAAAATCATCAAACTACCCAATCCATCTATATTCATTAAAATCTCTTCCATCTCTTTTACATGACACCCTTCTTTGACAATTTGTCTATCCTTTACATGATTTACCTCATCATTAATTGTAACATCACTCATCTCATATTTTTCCCTTACAGTATTAGGCCTACTATCATTACTTTCAATTGTATTACCTAATGATTCACAATGAATTGCATTCGTACTTTGTTCATGTAACAAACCTATATCTGTTTGTGACTTGTTGGAGGTATCATGTAATAATTCTATGCACTCTTTAACCTTAAGCTGTTCTAGTTCTAGTTTGTTGACTCTGTTTCCTTGTTGAATAAATTCACTCTTAAAGGTATCCCCAAGTTGATTTATATCATAACTAATAGTCTGAATCTTATGTTCAACATTTTCTGGGCTTTCATGGTATTCAGTAACATGTTTTTCCAAGGTTGTTTCAACTGTAGTGACTCGTTCACTAAAATGTGTGTAATAATTTCCTATCTTGTCATGGATTTCCCCTATTTTTGAGTCAATTTGTCGTGAAAGGTCATTTACGCTAGTCTTGGTCTCTCTGAACTGAACATCTAATTGAGATTGCATTGATAAAATTAAGTCAGTCAGTCTTTGTAGGGAACTGTCATGTTCTGGCTGGGTAAATTGAGAAGGAGTAGATGGAGTTAGTTTATTTTCTGGTTCCCGATGGGTACCTACAGCAGGAGAATAATCATCCTCAAATTGTGAAAAATGGACCCTATTTTCATCCTCTGGTTGAGATACCGGTGTTTTGTCTAAAATTACAGATGGATAAGAGTCAAGTATGGTATATACAGATGGTGGGGCCATATCCAGTATATTAGAATTTTCTGCAACATCATGTTGACAGATTACATGAAAAGTATTTTCATTGTATTTATCCATGGTAAGTTCAATTACATATTTTTAACCAGCACAAAATCAAACTTCGTAGCTCAAACACAGTTAATTGAAGTCCATAAAATTCACAATAGGCAAAGAGCGGAAAGTATTCAAATCCGTGAAAATTTAACTATCGAAATGAAAATCCTTCACTGTATTTAAACAAATAAAAAGAATTTAAAATGTACTTCCCTTTTATGTTTTTTTCTTTTCTTTTCTTTTCTTTTCTTGTGATGTGTTGAACCGCAAAGCAAAACAGGAATTTGCCGGCCACCAATGTTGTTAAACCAAAACAGCTGTCCAGTTGATATGCACTCGCAGCCTCTGTTGCGGTGCGTATCGATATACAAATCGACTGTCGACTGTCGAGTGTAAGTCGTTGTGTGTTGCGTTTTATTTATCTTGTTTTCTGGAAGTTCGTAAAAGTTAAGAAAATTACCAATTCAGGTGTCAAGGTCGCCATGAAACGCGCTTCGCTGTTAACTTCTTCTTTAATAGTTCCTTTTAGTACCAGAAATAATTCATATATATATATTTTCAACGAAAGAAGGCTCAGTTTTATTCATAAATTCATTTTATTAAGAACGATAACTATTCTAAACCAACATCCCGTCATACAGTCTACATGAGCCCTAGCTTAAACTTCATTTCCAAAAATTGCAGGTTAGTGAATTAGTAATCTTATTTTCCGAAGCGACATTTTCTTTTAGAAGGTTCGAGTTCATCTGTCTGTCCGTTGATAATAACCGAAAATCCAAAGCACATATACATTTAATGTTATACATGGAACTTTAATCTTTCAATTAATTTTATAAAGTTATTGCGTTTTAGTATTTATCAGCCCCGTTACAGTGGTAAGTGATGGGTATCTATTTATTTTTCCCTATCCTATTTTATTTTCGGTGCCTCGCTGCAGTTTCTTTGTTTCCATTATCCAATTATGTTTGTTTTTAAGAGATTACATATAAAAACAGGAAAGGATAGGGAAATTGAACATACAAATATTAATATACTTAACAATACAGGGCGAGTCAAAAGTCCTTGGACACCTTCATAATTTGGAAGAGTGATGGGAACAGAGGTTTGATGTGGGGCCGAAACTTTTGGAATGAATGTCATTCATGGCCGCCATCTTTAAATCCGCCATTTTGGATTCAAGTCATTTTTTAAAAAAATGGGAAGGGGGTGTATGACACATCAAATAACACTCGCTTGAGCTCAGGAATTTAGTGGTGTAATTTGTTTTTGTCTATCTTGTACCTTTTAGAAGTTATTAATGTTCAAAGTTGCTACAACACATGTTCTACATCCCGTGCAATTCACATCTGTATTCGCCGCAACCACTCTGACTGCACACGTCTCCACAGGCGTGTTGTATGCGCTCCTCCAGGTGTCTCAAATCATGGATGCTCTCATCATGCACTATCTGCTTAAGGTGTCCCCATAGATAAAAATCAAGGGGCGTTAAGTCAGGGGAGCTGGGTGGCCACTCCACGGGACCACGGCGACCAATCCTCCTTGTAAGGAACCAGGCCGATACCGGGGCTGAAGTATAGCCTTAGTGCCTCAACTAACAGTTTGTGGTTGACTTAAAGTTCTGTAGGAAATTTATGAAATGATTTAGATTTGGCTTGACCATGTAGCCGGATAACTCAACCTAAATGCTTGAGGTCGCCACAATATTTGTTAACCCACAAATAGAGAAAAGGTTGCGAGATAACTATGAAATGATAAAAGTTCACTTTCCAAAATTCCACGTTTTATTTCAAAGTCACAAAATTTCAAATATGCACTTAACAGTTGAGTTGGCAAATCGAACACACTTTACCAAAAGTTTGCAAGTTGTGGAGAGAAATTTAACCGACCGAACCCCTTTAGTAAATTTACCAGTTCTTAAGTCATTAAAGTTACTATATAATGCGACACCAAAGTTTCAACATGGTCGAACTAGCCAGCGTGGCGAGTTACAAAGACTAAGCGAGACGAAAGACAGACCGGAACAGACGACATACTGGAACAGACGAATCATAATGGCGGCGGCGTCCTTTTATAGAAACCACTAGAACCAGTGACATCAGCAACTGTATCACATCTTTTTGCTACTGCGTAGCTAAAAGTGTGTGTAATTTATTTGACGATCCCGACTATTAAAAATGTTTAAACTTTGACAATGTCTAGACTTATCTACTTGAAGTCCAACGGCAGTCTTGTGAGAAATTTAGAGTGATTAATTTTAAAGTTTTAGCTGTTTAAAACTCCGCGTAGTGACACATTCTAATTTGGGGAAAATCCCTAAGTGTTCTGGAATTTTACGCGCGTCAACAACAATCCGCGACACTCTATTTTTCAAAAACTTGATTACTAGACAAATGCTAAAACTTTTCATGGGAACTAATATATGTACGAAATCGTCTTGATTAGGGCTATCTACTGATGTAATTTTTAATTTAATATCTCTTTTAATAAAAAAGCTTATTTTTTCTCTTAATTAAAATCGCTAATTAGACTTTACCAAATTATTTAATATTATTAGTGCTGACTACAGCTGGTGATAAAAGTTTGTTTGTAGCTTTACGCGATTTAAAGATATTACAAAACTTAGAATTTCTACTTTTCCGATCGCGTGTTTCAAACATTGACAAACGGGAATATCTCTTAAACCAAACGTTTCCCGATATGATAAATACACTTTAAAATTATTTTTATGGTGAATTGTTACTGTGAGCAAGATTACAGGGAAATTACTTAAAGTTGAAAACTGCTCTTACTCGAAATTTCTAAGTCCCGCCTAAGCAAAACTAGTATTTACCAAGATTCTAAGGTGCTTACATCTTCCACGGCAGTTGTTCATCCAACCATTCACGGACACCGATGCCATTGTGGGGAGGGGCTCCATCGTGCTGAAAACAAGATGTGAAAATGCCGTCGGCGTTCAGTGTGGAAGGGAACACGAGGTCCTGCAGCAGTGTCAGATACTGTGGCGCAGTTAAGGTGTTGTAAATGAAAAATGGCATCAGATACTGTGGCGCAGTTAAGGTGTTGTAAATGAAAAATGGCGCAATGATGCGGGTGTCCCATATGCCACACCACACCGTCACCTTCGCCGGACTACTTTCTCGAATTGGGGCAACCCAGGTCGGATTTGCGTCACTCCAGTATCGTCAATTATGTCGATTAACCTCCCCGTTCAAAGTGAAATACGCCTCGTCGCTGAACAGTACGCCCTCGGCAAACGAAGGATCCAGTTCGTATTGTCCAGTAGCCCACAGGCAGAACTCCGACCGGCAATCAGGGTCATCCTCGTGAAGTTTATGTTGCATCTGCAGCTTGTAAGGGTGCCACGTATTGGTGTGCAATATCCCGACAACGGAGGTTTGGCTTATTCCACATCCTAGGGCCACACGGCGGGTGCTTCGTTTAGGACTTTTCACAAACGACGCAACAATCGCATTTGCAGTTTCCTCATTGGTGGCAGTCCTCAGTGCCCCATCTTGAACAGAGCCCGTCTCCCGGAACTCGGTGATCACGTGAGCCACCGTGCTGTGCGATGCCGGTTCTCTGTCTTGGTGCCGTCTGTTGTAGTCAGCTGCTATTGTTCTGTACCTACGTTCCCCTGATATAAGGATGATTTAGATCCTCTGTTCACGTGTCAGTCCAATTTTAGAACACCTGGAAAAAAGAGATACATGAGTCAGTATCGAGGTAACTTTGAACATTGACTTCTAAACGGTACAAGATAGACAAAAACAAATTACACCACTAAATTCCTGAGCTCAAGCGAGTGTTATTTGATGTGTCATACTCCCTCCCCCCTTCCCATTTTGAAAAAATGACTTGAATCCAAAATGGCGGATTTAAAGATGGCGGCCATGAATGACATTCACTCCAAAAGTTTCGGCCCCGCATCAAACCTCTGTTCCCATCATCACTTTTCAGTTTTCCCTTCACTCTTCCAACTTATGAAGGTGTCCAAGGACTTTTGACTCGCCCTGTATTTAGGTATAAACCTTAATCACTATTAGAGGAGTGTATATGGCACCCCATCTCCTGGTTGTGATTTGCCGTGACGTTCTCGCTGCAGGTGGTGGACGACGGCCACGACTGGTACTGTTTCTCGTGCCACCGCGGCGGCGACGTGATCTGCTGCACGTCCTGCCACCGCGTCTACCACCTGGCCTGCCTCGCCCGCGGGGAGCTGCCGGAGGAGGACGTCAAGAACACCTTCGTCTGCGCCGTCTGCAAGGTCTGTCTCGACAAAATCTGTAAATGCCTTTGTCAACAGTGTTTTAAGACACACCACTGTGTAAGAAATGTATACCAGCCTTCATCAGGCAGCTATTTCATTCTATTTGGTAATTCTCGTATCCAGATGTTTAATGTGTCCACCTTACGTCATGTTTGTTTCCTCTATATACGTACCGAGCGTGGTGGGTCAGTGGTTAACATTCTGGCCTCACATTCGGCAGGACGTCGGTTCGAATCCCTGTCTGGGCATCTAGATTTGGGTTTTCCGTAGTTCTCCCAAATCACTCCAGGCGACCTCAACATTGACGAGGCTGTATGTCACAAGGTTGTACTCCCACACTACCGTACCAAACATCCCTCCCCCAGTCTCGGCATTATTTTATACCTGCGGTTGTATTATTATTGCTCCCCTCACCGCCTCTGACGGTCAGTTTCGTTCTGTGTGTGGCTACGTTGACCGCATCGCTAGCTCCGACACATGTTCCTTTCAACTTGACACACGGTTAGACCCGTGATATTGCATTTTCTTTGTTTGTGTGTTGCTGCTGCCCTCCTCCCTTCAACTTTGATGAGTGTTTTTTTTTTTGTCTATAATTTACATATATTTAATTATGTATATATCTTTGCTTACTCACTCAGTTTTGTATGGTTAAGATTTTATCACATTATTCTCTCCTTTTTGCAATGTTCAGGTATTAGCTTTAAATCACAACCACTCTCCCCGTCCTCAGTTTGAATTTAATCCCATCACACCCCTGGATAATAGTCACTCTATGAAGCCACCCTCCACAACGTTCTCTCGCTGATAAAGGGCGAAGACCCGAGAATTAATACATCTTGCATGTTTTTGTGTGTTCGTGATCCGCAACCGTCATCTGAGGTAAGTGGTGGTTCATTTCTCCATCCTAATTTATTTTCACTACTTAGCACCTCTTATTTCATTTTTATATATTATTTAAGAACACTTTAAATGCTCTGAATATTTATTCATATTTCAGAACTATTTCGCACATCCATTCTTTTGTCTAAAAGTTGTTTGTATTGTAAAAACTGCTGTACATCTTGTCACATGTAGGTACACACTTTGACAATAAATTTGGCCGCCACTGAAAAATTCTATGACTGTTATTTTGCACAATATGACATCAATGTCATCCTAAGAAACAGTAACACAATACTGGCTGTTTCCTGGGATGACATTGATGTCATGTTGTGCAAAATAACAGTGATAGAATTTTTCACCCTTGGCCAAATTTATTGTCAAAGTGTGTACATTCCGTGTTTTTGTATTTCACGTGTTTTTGTATTTCACATGTTTTGTATTTGACATGCTCGGTGTTTCAACTGCTTATTGAATTCAGTTCAACACGTCATTGCAGAAGCAAATAGGGCTATTAATAGCTTTGTATATGACTTTATTTTTTTGTGAAATCTGCTACAAGCAGTGTGTTTTTGATTACTTATGCATATAGCTTGTTAAGAAACAAAGGCCCTGCAATGGGCACACATTAAATATTTTGATAGGAGAAGAACCATCACTTACCGAAGTTGAAGATTACCCTCAGCATTGAAACACAGACACATACGTACACACACAGTGTCGACATTTTCAGCTCCTCAGGCTTCAACAGTAGTGAGAGATAGCTGCACTACAGCACACTGATATGTTCACTGTATCACACAGTGATAAAACTTCACCCAACATCTTCACACGTTCTTACATCTTTCTTTTTTGTGACCCATGTTTCAGATCAACGTTACAATGTTTTGAATGGCTTACACTGTTCAAATTATTTACATGTGGATAAAATAATGATGGCATCAGTGAAATGAAAGGAAATTAAAAATAAATCGAAACAACTCAAGTTATGCCATTTAACATTATTTTTAATAGTGGTCTAGGTCACATAGATTGCAATCAATGTGAAACTACTTTCATTCAAGTGAAGTGATTTCAGTAAGATGACTCTTGTAAAACCAATTTAATTTATCTCCTCTCCTCTCCTCCGCTGTTATGCATCAAATCTGTATTAATACATTCACAGCATCACAAAATAAATATGATCATACATTTCTTACATTACATCTATGACAGTGATCAGGGTATAGTGAAAACATCTGCACCATACTGAAGTGTTCCCTATGTTAGGAAAGCGACTTCTCGACCTCCCTGTGGCTGTTTGCTACCTCTCATTCATTTCCAAATAATATTAAGTATAAGAAAAATCAGGTGGGCACCAGAGATTGGAGTGTACCCTATTCTTAGGGAAGCGACATCCAGATCTCAAAGTATTGTTACTTAAACTTGAATTATTGAACAACTAGAATTATTAATGAAGTCAAATAACACATTACATGACTGGATTGGTTATATTGAAAACGGGGTTCACAATCTGAGTTTACGATTTACTTATGTATTTTAATTGTTTACTTGGCAAAATTTTACAAAGATTAATTTTCTTTTTAAAACACAAGGATACAAAACTTTCTCAGTGGAGCAAGAGAGTCTGTCTCGGGGCGATATCTAGGGTAAAACGACGTCGATGCTAAAGTTCCTTTTTCTGAATGGTGGTTACGGTGCAGGCGAATCTAAGTTGTGCAGTCGGTGGGTTGACCAGCTCTCCGTCACGGCCGTCTGCCTCCCTGCCGTCTCTCCCGCTGGTCTCTGCCACCCTTGGCGCGCGACCAACAAGTTCCTCCTCGTCTTCTGTGCTGCTGGACCTAGCGTCGCTCTCCACCACCCCCTCTTAATGACGTCTGCCAATGTCAGTATTTGGAGGGAAGTTCTTCTCGCTGGTTGGCTTGGACATGCAACAAACCCACCCTTTGTTAGTAATAATAACACAAATTTATCCTATTGGTTGTACTCCCTGGCTTCCCCTCACCCATCAGTCTCGGATTCAGATTTACTTTTTATTTGTTTACCGAAACAGTCCAGGCTCCTCTAGAGCTGTGGTCCTTTCACACGACTGTTTTCTGCCATCCGCCATATCTAACGACAACACTCAGGGGCTGGCGCCCCCCAAACACGAGCGGAACCTCCCCTGGGACAGACACACACGACGAGAAAAGAAACACGCCCACATGTGTTTCATTCGGAACATTACAATACAAATATAAACAAAAAGCAACTAACTGCCTACTTTCTTGTATTGTTACCACGTTCATTTCATCACAGTTGCTTAAGCTAAATAAAATTGTTATCGAGAACTTGCATCAACTCTCGCTGTTGTTGAGTTGGCAACAAAAGCCGAGAGTGTGATGTCGGCATTACCGACACAGTGACCGAGCTTAACTTTTATTAGTATTGTACTACCCGTAACATTACGTAGGCCAGGATTTAACCTAGTAGATAGGTTGGTTTAAAATGGTTACTCTGCTAGACACTGAATCTCTCTCTGTTGCGCCGACTGTTACAGGAACTGGGTGCGGAGCGCGACGACAAGAGCCGCTCGATGAAGCGCAGTCAGCTCAACAGGTTGCTCAGCTTCACCTGCGGACGTCTGCGAGAAAGGGTGAGTCGTCAGACGTGTGGTACCGTGTGGTACCATCTTCTGATGCCACGGTTTTATTAAGTTGTAAACTAGCAAATGACTGCTCTTTGATGTAACGCCATGCTTTCATGGTACACATCAATACATTTTGTAGCGGATCCATTAATGAATCTACATCTCGGCCCAAGTATGACAAATGATATGAAAACCTAAGTCATGTTGCAGCCGTTAGCAGGATGGAAGCCTCTGTATGTCACTAAGAAAAAAATATGTGGTATATAGATGACAACTTTATGATCTGGACCAACAGCGAAAACATTCTTCTTGGCTTCCCTGAATAACATCCCCTCCGTAAACTTCGCCTGGTCCTACTCTGACTGACATCACTTTCTTGCATGTTGACATCTCTGTACAGTATGGTAACTTACAAACCTCTGTCCACATAAAACCCACTAACCTACTACAATGTCTCCATTTTGATAGCTGTCATCCATATCGTAAGAAACGTTCCGTCCCGTACAGCCTAGCCATTCGAGGCAAACACATCTGCTCTGATCACGAATCCTTCACTCCCTGCTGCAACAACCTGATGCAGGCACTCGTAAACAGCTATCGAGAGTCCAGAACTGTCCACATGCAACCGAAAACCAACCAGACCCCCGTTTTTCCCTGCCCTGGAATCGCTAAACCAAGTCCTTCGTTTTGGCTATTACGTCCACACATCCTTTCCTGAAATGCATCGCAGCCTTCACACTATCCTTAAAACGACACCCACCCAACCTAAAAAATAATCTCATACATAAATATCAACCCTCTGATGCTCCTAAACCACCATTTGGATCCTTCGCTTGTGAGACCTTGTTGCAAAACATGCAGTATGCATCCTCCTACCACTACCTATAGCAGCCCTACTACTGGTGAAACCTACCCCATACTAGGTCATGCCATCTCACATACCTGCTCACCAGCCTCCTACATTGGCCTGACTTCAAACTCGTTATCCGTCAGAATGAACGGTCGCAGACAAACAGTTTACTGACAAAACCTGGACCTCCCCGTTGTTCACAACACCCGTGACCTTAATAACTGCTTCAGAGTCAGAGCCATTAGGGTTCTTTCCAGTCTGAACTCTGCACGTGGGAATGGACCTACCAACACATCCCCTTTTCCCTCCTCCCCGGGGCCTCAATTTGAGATAAGACCTTCCATCTTCACCCTGTTATATCCATCACCGGCCATTACGGCAGATTCATTATATATAGACCTTATATCAATTTCTATCTTCGAGTATTTTTTATTATTATTATTATTTCTCCTTTGAAATGTCCCCTTATTCTTTCTTGTGGTTATATTATCGTTGCTCCCCCCACCACCTCCGACGCTCGATTTCAATCTGCGTGTGGTTGTGTCGACTGTGAGGCTTGGCGAGAGCAGCCCCATGTTTCTTTCAACCCTGAAGTATTGTGTTTCTTGTGTTTGTGTGTTGTTTCGTGTCACTGCTGGCCTCCTCCCTTCAACTTTGGTGAATGTCAGGTGTAATTTATCTTTCCTTTCCACATAAATATCACCTTGCATCAATCCTTATATATATATAAAACTAAGGAAGGATAGGGAAATATGACCCAAAACGTCGTCCCAGCCGCCTTCATCTGTGGTAAGTGTTGGGTCATATTTCCCTATCCTTCCTTAGTTTTATTGCCTTAAAGCTTTTTCCTGCCCATTGTTATTACATATATATATATATATATTTCTGTGAGGCAATCTCCGGCTGCACCCACCTCCCATAATGTTCTCCCGTTGACGAAGGGATTTTATCCCGAAATTTTTTATTATTATTTGTGTTTGTGTCTTTTCTGTGTGTTCGCGAACACACAGAAAAGACACAAACACAAATAATAAAGTAATTTTTGGTGTAAACCCTTCGTCAACAGGAGAACATTATGAGAGGTGGGCACAGCTGGACACTGCCTCACAGAAAGACCAGCGGTCTTCAAACATCAGAAAAGTAGAAGGGCAGCGATTCAGAGCTAATACCCGAGCATAGATAAATATCCAAATCTTTATTATTTGTGTTTGCGCCCCACATCCATCATCTAAAGGTAAGTGATGGCTCATTTCCCTATCCTAATTTGATTCCTTTCCGCTACTTAGCATCTTGTTTTCATTGTTACTGTATATATGTATATGGGTAGTTACCAGGAAATAATAGGAGCTAATCAACGAATGGATATACAAAAAAATATATATAATTGAAAATTTTTGAAAAATAATATGAATCTATTGTGCTGGCCAGTGATGGGCGTATAGGGTGAGGATGGAAGATATTAACGGATACTGAGGCCTGGGGGATGTTACTTCCACACAGGTGTCACTGGCATTTCTTTTGGGCTACGTGCAAAAAAATTTCTCACTCGTTCAACACATTGTTCAGTCAGGTTTGGTCACCCTGTGTACAGCCGTTATTATCACTCGGAGGATTGCGACAGAACATGTGTGGAACGACAGATTCGCACCTTGCAAACTGTAAAATGCAAAAAGCTTCCTGTTCAGCAGTTGCCATCTTCACGACAAGAACTTTCTAGTGGCAGATAGAGGAAACGCTGCATGCACGTGTGTACAATGAAACTGTCTGATTTGCTCTTTCATGTGATGTATCATTTATAATAGTAAGTAAAAAATAAAAATTCTGCAAAACCTCAAAACCCTGACATTCATTTTCAAATGCCCCGTACAATGGAGTGAAAATATTTTACCGAAGAAAGAAAAATGGAGTTGGTTGCATTTTAATAGTTAACTTTCAGTGGAAATTGTGCTAATCTTTCAGATGATTGCATTGGAACTGACACTTCAAAGGTCATCTTCTTCTCCAGATTGCAGTCCTTTAGTCCAGATTTAATATTCTGTACGTTTTGTGTTGTACGCCCGCGTCGTTACAGTGTCCCGTGTTTCGTGGGTTCCAGCTGCCTCCGAACCTGTGCGACCGCACGGCCGCCCCTCCCCCCCGCAACCCGTACGCGATCCCGGAGCGGGGGGCGGGCGTGACACCCGTGCAGTCGCCGTCCGCGGTGGTGGTCCCCGCGGAGCACTGGCGCGCGGCGTTCCTCATCTACCGGCCCGTCGACCTGCGCGTCATGGAGGCCAAGGCCGCCGACGGCAAGTACCGCCTGCTCGAGGAGTTCAGGGCGGACGCCATGACCATCGTCCACAACGTCGTCATCTACCACGGCGGTGAGTACGTCCCGTACACGCGGCTCGCATTCGGGAGGACGGCGGTTCGAATCGCCGTCCGGGCGTCCAGATTTGGGTTTTCCGTGGTTTCCCCGAATCACTCCGGGTAAATGCCGGTATACTTCCTTAAAAAAAAAGGCCGTGGCTGAATTCCTTCCCGTTCCTTGTCCACAGTCGAATCCTACCTCAAAGGACATTGACGAGGCGTAAAGCAACAGGTTTAAAAAGAAGGTCTCATCATACATGTGACGCATTGGATCATATTCTGGTTGCTTTTTTCCTAACCGAAATTGACAAATGAGCTGTCATTTTAAAGACTAAGACCTCTGCTTTTTTCACATCATATTTTAAAAAACAAAATTTTCAGAGTTATTTCTAATTTTTTTATTTGCCACAAGCTATTTATTTCCCTTGATACCTAACCAGAATCTATAAATGAGGTGTAATTTTAAAGACTTACCATTTCCACATATGGTGTCAAATCATATTTTAACAAAGAAATTTTCCTGACTTGGAGTGGTCTTTGGTGTGGAAATCGCTGTCATAGGACGAACAAGTCTGGTAAATACTACAGCACCTCAGGTTTCTCACCATAACGCTATTCTGCCTCCGTTTAGTGTTCCTGTTGAGTGATTTATACGTAAAGAGAAGACTTTCAGCTACCGGAACAGGTTCATATGTCGTCGTTCCGTGTCCCACTGACCGCCATTTTTGTAATTGTTTTCTCATTGATAATCACTCTTGCAGCATTACAAATTTCTTTTGAAACAAATTCACCAATTTATTTGTTTTACTTTGAACAATACGTAAATGTTCCAAATTGGGAAAGCTGACAAAATAACTGTATACGTTACTTTTTTTTTTAGTTAATCGTTAATGGGGTGGCCACGTTGATACGACAGTTTAAGATCGAGTCTTTTCACATGAAAACAGAAAGTTTACTTGGACAATTAAAGTTACACCACTAAAATGTACACATTTATGTCAGCCGCGAGTTTCTGTTGCCAGATAAAAATACTAATGAAAAGGCTGCAAAGCATGCCCAAGCTATTGCGAGATAACCGTGAAATATCTTCTTGTGAAGATACATTAAAGTATTCACCACATTTTCCCAGTGCCTGTTTTTTTATGACACAAAATATGCTTGGCATAATTCAAAATTAATGAAGGAAAAATGTGAATTTACAACTGTAAAGGAAATATGCTTTCTTACTTCAATAACAAAAAATTTATGTAGCTGTGAAAAGATATCTTTTCTCAGACGTTCCTGGCGTGCACAGAATTTGAGACTGAAGAGTTTGTATGATTTATATGATGCAAATATTTGAATATTCCTCAAAGAAAAATTTTTGAATTTGTTTCAAAACAAATTTGTACTGTTGGAAAAGTGCTTATCAATGAGAAAAAACTCGCAATAAAAATTGGCAGTCGATGGTACCTACCACACAGGAATACGGTATCCCTCCTTCGTTTTCTCCTGTTGACAAAGAGCCAAGTCTCGAAATGTTCATTGTTTTTCCTGCGTTTTGTGTTTATTTATGTGTTCACCCCATGATATGATCATCTAAGGTAAGTGGCGGTTCATTTCGTTGTCCCTTTTTTTGTAAATCCATACGCTAATTAGCTCCTATTATTTCCTGGTAACTAATATATATATATATAATAACAATGAAAAAAAGACGCTAAGTAGCGGAAAGGAATCAAGGGTCTTTCTGTGAGGCAATCTCCGGCTGCACCCACCTCTCATAATGTTCTCTTGTTGACGAAGGGTTTTTTTCCCGAAAATTTCTTTATTGTTTGTGTTTGTGTCTTTTATGTGTGTTCGCGCCCCACATCCATCATCTAAAGGTAAGTGGTGGCTCATTTCCCTATCCTAATTTGATTCCTTTCCGCTACTTAGCGTCTTTTTTTCATTGTTATTATATATATTGTTAGGAAACAAAGGCGCTAAAAGCGGATATATTGAAGATTAGGATAGGATAAAAAACCACCGCTTACCAAAGAAGGGGATTCCAGTGGCGTTGGTACACGAAAAAAAAAAAATACATGAACACACAAAGAATAGAATTTTCGAGCATGGCTCTTCCTCAGTAGAAGAGATTTGTGCACGCAAGTGCTGGCGGCAGCGCTTGCGTGCAGCCATCTCACTTCTTTGGTAAGCAGTGGTTTTTTATCCTTTCCAATGTTCAATATATATATATATATAAACAGAATGGGAAATTGAACCTCAGCTGGAAAATTACGAAACATATACCTTACCACCTAGACGATGCAGCCACCTAAAATAACAGGCCAATTATTCTTGTATATATAAGATATAAGGATTTTTTTTTTTATGTTAATATCTGAGAAAACTAGGGCACATTTAAGAAAGGATTGCATCACCAGACATACAGTGTGTTAAACCTGTCATCATGTATGCAGGAGATTGACAACTGTTTTTAATATGTCTGATGGTCCCCTCGTCAGAAGAAAGTGTCCCGCAACAACGTGCACCAGTTGTTCCCTCCGTGTAAACAGAGAAGCAAGTCGATTCTGAAATAAGTGTCCCAAGTTTATTGCTCTTGTATATGCAGTAGTAATCTGCTAATATCTGATAAATAGTAACTCCTTTCTCTTCACTGAGTGTGGTGGGTGAGTTGAAAAGCTCGGGCCTCGCGTTCGGAAGGACGCGGGTTCGAATCCCCGTCCGGGCATCCAGATTAGGGTTTCCCCGAATCACTCTGGGCGAATGCTGGGACGCTTCCTTCAAAAGGCCGTGACCAAATCCCTTCCCGTTCCTCGTCCCCAGTCCCATGCCGCCTCTAATGACGTCAGCACCGACGAGCCGTAAAGCCGTAACCTTTCTGTGGTCTGCGTTGCAGTGCACAGCAGCATGGCGGACATGGCGCGGCTGATGCTGCGCGACTGTGTGTACGACCTGACGGAGATCAGGCAGTGCCGCGACTGCTACCGCGTCTCCAACGAGAAGAAGGACAAGCACTGGTTCTGCAAGCCCTGCCGGCCTCCCCACCAGCTCGTCTACGCCAAGCAGAAGGGCTTCCCCTACTGGCCCGCCAAGGTGAGACGCCACAATCCTCAGTGCGGTGCTCTCACAGTAAACCAGCCGTCGAGGTTGGAATCGTGGCTACTGGTGCAAGTTGCGGTGTGGACTGTTTGTCTGACAGAGTCGGTTTGTGGCAAGTTAGTTGGTGTGTGATGTGAGTTGTTCAACACGTGGCATGTTCAGTAATGGGGAAAGGTTCCCCTGTGGTGGGATTGGAATATGTAGTGGAGGGTGGAAGTATGCTGCAGGTTTTACAGTGGGGTCTATTACATGGAAAAGTTCGTACGGTGCTTTTGGAGAGTCTGACAGAGGGTATTTGTGGACTGAGATGTTCTTAAGATTGGATGGTCTGCTAAAACAGGCACGGGGGACACAGGGTAGAAGATGTTGATAGACTCGAGACCAGAAGAGAACTGGGCGACAAACGCAGAGCTACGGTTGGTTTTTGTCGAGAGTGGTTACGTGGAGGGTGAGTGATCTGTTTATGTACAAGATGCAGGGGGTAACAACAGGGAATGAGGCCCTGGGCCAAATCCCAGACTTTGTTCATAATTAACGGAGCCCAAGCCCGTATTTCCCGTTGTTACCCCACGGATCTTTTACGTAAACAGATCTCCCGTGCGGTCATTCACTCTCACTTTTCTCCTACTGAAACTAATCGTAGCTCTGCCTTTGTCACGCAGTGCTCTTCTCGTCTCGAGTCTATCAACCGTATATCCTGATAGCACTTTGACTTCCTTTACTTCTTTCCACAAATGCGTATTCTCCTACCCAGTGTCTTTGAGAAGGTATAAAAGAGTGTAGATTATTCGGGGGGAATTTGGTAGCCATAGTAACAAGAGCGAGCGAGAGAGAAGTTGAGTGTGTTTTGATTTGACGATAATAGTTATGGAGAGCAAAACGATCTCGTATCTTTGGATCCTTAAGTATTGAATAATGTTTTATCAAATTCTAAGAAGTTATAGAAAGTTAATTATTATTCAAATATAAAAGACTATTCTAATAAGTGTTAAGCTTAAATTCCATTAACATGCTCAAAACTATTTTGTATCTGAGCTCCAACACTAAAAGAAGACCGAGCGAGCGTGGTGGTGTAATGGTTAGAGTTCTCGGAGGACGGTGGTTCAAATCTCCTTCCGGGCATCCAGATTTGGGTTTTCCACGGTTTCCCCAAATCACTCCAGGCGAATGCCTGGACGCTTCCTTCTAAAAGGCCATGGCCGAATTCCTTCCCATTCCTTGTTCCGTGACCCATCACGCCTCTAATGACCTCGACGTCGATGACGCGTAAAACAATAAAAAAAAAACTAAAAGGGAATCTATCCCCATTATTGAACGTGCCACGTGTTCAGCTACTCACGTCGTATACCGACTAACTTGCCACCACTGCATGCCTCGCCACACGGCAACTCTCAGTCAGACAAATAGTCCACACCTGCAACTTGTACCAGTAGCCACGATGCCAACAACCTCAGCGACTGTTTTATTGTGAGAGCCGTCAGCACCACTGCAGCAGAACTCCGGAGATGGGAACTAGCGTCCCAGAATATCCTGGATACCAGACACCCACCTGAAATCCAACCACTCAACCCATCACTCCTATTTTTTGTAAAAACTAGTTATAAATTTTGCTATCAGTACTAGGTACCCTTCCTACATGTATTCATTTTACCATCGCCTGCAATATATTACCTCAGACATTGCCGATATATCAATAGTATACTCCTCGGCCTTTCCCCCCACTACCTAGCCAGTCACGGGGTGACGTTCTGTACGCACACGCGTCAGGAACCTAATAGTCCGTTTCTCTACTACTTGAAGAAGGTCTTTACGGAAATATTGTATTTTGTTGGTCCGCCTTCGTGTTTTGTTTTTTTCTCATCGTAGCCGCCCATTTTGGCATCTGGTGGGTGCATTATCGCTTTCCTTTATTGTTCATAACCCTATTTTGTAATTTATGCATATTTTGGTTGTAGTTTACACAGCAATACAAATGGAATATTAACTGAATTTACGATGTCAGAATTGGGGAAAAAATGAAATTAAAAATAAATTAGCAATCCCAAAATCTTATGCTGTAGCACCAGATATTGGCTTTATTCCTGGTCCAGGTCTCATTCAGCTCGATAAATACTGAAGTGTGCCAGTTAATTGCACCTTCTTTATTCTTAAAAAAAATTAATATTACTCAATTATATTTTGATCTAATTTAATTTTAAGTGAAGGATTGAGATTACTTTGTGTATCACATGAGTAAAAGACGTACATATTAACAAGTCACAGGTATATTATTCTGGGCAAGTAACATTTCAACGACAAACGACAACCTGTAACGTAAACAATTTATATTAGTATCTCAGCTTTAGAGCATAAGGTCTCAGGTCGACTCGGGATTGTAAAAAACACACGCACACAAATCAACAATCCATTTATATCATACCGTTTCTTGTGCCAGTCTTAATTGCGTTACCAAATCGTCCTGCATACACCAACAATACTCAAAACGTAGATTCTTCAGTCAGTTAATCTTGCCGATAGTTTATCTGTCATCTCTGTAGGTCATGTGACGCTCTTCTGGGTCCTCCCCCCCCCCCCCTTTTTCTTCTCAGTGTACACTAAGAGTTTTACACTTTTTTTTTCGCACTAAGATTACATCAACATGAAATATATCCTAATGACTCGTTACAATATGGAACTACTTCCATCCATATAAAATACCATAACTTCAGTAACTTGCAGCCTATGAAAGCAACTTAAATTATTTATGAAGCTAAATTGATTGTGAATTATTCTGTGAAAAGATGTCAGCTGTGATTCTGGCCCTGCGTGCATTTCAACATAACTACAACTTATGCTGTCCAAAATTCATAGATTCTGTTACCGTCATATGAATACATTCACTCTATTGCGATCTAAATTTGACTCACTGGAAGTATTTACATATGTTTGATAAAGTGACATCTGTAATAAAAGCAACTAATAATTATGACGACGTTAATTATAATGCAGTTCGTACATTACAGTATTTCGGAAAATTATTTCTTCAAGTATATAACAGTGACTTAAAGTATGTACATTGGATATAAATACGTGTTGGGCACAGTATTTTTAGTAATTCTTTTCATCATTAACAAAGTACAATTCTCATAATCTTCAAAATGATGTAATGTAGATATTTCTTAGTTTAAACAGTATCACTGTACAGAGAGTATAAGAAAAACCTACATCGAACAAATTTTAACTAAGGAAAGGAAACCAATAAATGATATGTTGATTTCTGTGAAATACACACTAGTGCTGGCAGCTGATTTACATGTGGACGTGTAGCTAAGTGAAACACACGTAACCCGGAACATCTCTGGTCGCTGTCAGTCGGGCAGCTGAGGCGGGAAGCGTGACGGGAACAGGTATTGAAGCCCGTTTGTCGCTTTTGCCTTTGTGCCCCAATACTGTCGGTTCGTTCTCGGTCTTTGTGTCAGGTTGCCAGTTCTGCGCCTAGCAGTGTCACACCATATATCACCTTATTTTTTAAGTCAATTTCCTTATACACCTAGCAAGGAATTACGTTGATTTTTAGTTTATTTCTTCATTGTTTCAATTATTTTGTTCGTATCTTTCCTCAACAAATTCATCACGTCCAATCCCACACCTAATATAAGTATAATATAAGAAATGCGGAATTAATCCAATGTCTTAAATAAATGTGCACATCCTGTTGTCTATTCTGAATCCTATTTTAACTGACAAACAAAAATAATGAAGAGCTATCTAAGTAGCTTCACACGGACATCGTTCGTTCCCCTACGCCCACATAGCCGTGTGTAGCTTCCTATCCAACCCTTCTCCATTAACTGATCCACTTAACCCTGCACTGGTCGCGTGGATTACATATGTAGTCCACTCAAGCCATTTGTAATGGGACTTTTCAGAGCGCGACCACTGCAGGGTTAATTTATGGATGCTCCTTTAGTTTCCTTGTTCTGTGTCTCTTATTAATTTTTTGTTCATTGTCCGCCCTACAGTTTCGTCTGTTCCCTTTGTGTGTATAATTTCTTTTCAGAGCATTAACAGGTGTGTGGACTGCTGTGAGTCGTGAACGAGTTTGTCGTTTTTGTCCAGGTGATAAAGATCGAGGGCGACCAGTACGACGTGCGGTTCTTCGGGGGACAGCACCAGCGCGCACACGTCGAGAAGGTGCACATCCGACCCATCTCTGTCAACATACACACCCTGCAGGTAAAACTAAAAACATGCTCACATTGCACTAGTGTTTCAGTGCTCAATTTGTGTGAGGTGTTTTTCCGGACCCCCCTCCCCCGGTGAGATCTGGTCGGAACCCCCCCCCCTCCCCCCCTGGTGATTTGAGATATTGACAGCTTCCCCACTCCCGTCCAGGCATCCAGATATGGGTTTTCCACGGTTTCCCCAAATCACACCAGGCAAATGCCGGGATGCTTTCTTCAAAAAGGCCACTGCCGAATTCCTTCCCGTTCCTTGTCCCCAATCATATCCCGTGACGAGTCATAAAACAAACCAGATGTGCTCTTCTGTTTACGTTTAATTCAAGGACAATTTGTATTTTGCCAACAAACTTCTTGCAGTATTTGTGAGATAAAGTTATGCAATTCGTTCTAAGAAGCAGTCAGATGATTTATATTTTCTCAACAACGTTGTCACAAAAACCAGGAGAGAGTTAGAAATAAACTCGTAAGTAATCGGCCATTGTGTTTCTGAACAGACTGTCCCAGCCTGGAGCAATTTTGTTAAGCCACGGTAAATTTTGAACCTCTAGAATGCTGCATTTTCCAGCACATCAGAAGGGTGTGAAGTCATAGGGGGGAAAAATGAGTACAGTGATCATCCAAATACTTGTCAGGTCAGTAACAGGGTAGTTTTAACTTGCATTATATCACGTAAAAGATATTTTTTCTTATTTTGTATATATTGGTGAGAGTATCGAGAAACCAAGTTTACGACCTCCAACACCCTTGGCACAATTTTCTGTGGCCAAAATAACATAAGAATTTTGGTACTTTTTTCAGTTTTTTGTCTAGAACTCCTTCCTGATGAGTCCTAGCAAGAAATACTCTATTTCCAATTTGAAAGAGGACAAAATTTCCTACAACTTTTGTAATACAAACTTTTTTCTAAACTCAAAACTAAGCGAGCAACATTTATTCTGTGTAATATACATTAAGCCAGAACAATTCTGTGGTTTGGATTCCACCGTAAGCTGTAGGTTCCCTACATACGGTCAGGTTAGATGGCCACAAAGGAGCACATTGCGCGGTGTATCGAAAACAGTCACCTGGCGGCCAAACAATCCTTCGGGATCTTTGTCAACAATCATATATGATTATTGAATTAACCATCAGTAATCAAAGTGTATACAGGCATTTCAGGTCATTTTGAGCGGCAAAGCGGGTAAAAACCCAACTTTTAAAAAGTGTGAAATTTGTCCGATTTTCGAAGAACTGTAGCTCTCTTAGTTTTGAGTTTAGAAAAAAGTTTGTATTGCGAAAGTTGTTAGAAAATTTTGTCCTCTTTCAAATTGGAAATAGAGTTTTTCTTGCTAGGACTCATCGGGAAGGAGTTATAGACGAATAACTGAAAAAAGTACCAAAATGTTGATGTTTTTTGCCCACAGAAAATTGTGCCGAGGGTGTCGGAGGTCGAAAACTTGGTTTCTGAATACTTTCACAAGATAAGAAAAAAAATCTTCTGTATGATATAATGTTTGAGAGACCCTCTTTTTACGACCCCATTACTGGACTAAATATCATGTCAAGAAAAGCTGTTGTGTTCCTAAGGAACTGCTACAGCTCAAGAATTGCAAAATCGATAGAAGTTGTATTATCATTATTACTAATATCTTATTTCTCTTATTACAGTTTCTGTGTGCGGTGGCACTTCTTGATTTCGGGTCAATACAATAAAAGTTATATCAATTCACAACATAAACATCATTCGGGATATAACCGAGAAGCTCTCTGGGTTAAATCACAAATTATATTTATTTATGCGGTAACAAACTAAACTTGGTAGTGAGATTATTTGAAACTATCGATAAGAGTTTCAGTGGTAATTGTTCTTTTAGTTCATAGTTTGATTCTCGAGTGGCTTTTTTTCTTTTTCTCTTCCTTTGTTTATTACTCATGTCCTCCTCTCCACTCCTATTTCTAATAGCAACAATCCACAGAGTGTAACCATTTAAATGATAATTATCTTTGTTAACTTTGTTGGTTCTACATCTACATTCATCCCTTTTATAATTTTATGAACTTAAAAGTCCGGTATCTGCTTTATGATTCACGCGTCGGAAAATAGTATCCATGCATGTTTTTAGTGAAAGAAGGCTCAGTTTTAACTAAATTTCCTGTAATGGAAACATTTACCAAACGAACACCCATTCTATATTTCTCAACATCCTGAAAATTCTTAATGGGAAAATAATATGTTTGTAATCAGAACTTCTCTCCGCAAAACTACAGGTTCCAAAGTGACAGTTCTGTCTGGTTTTTATTTATATTGTCTAAAATTCGTCGTAGTGATTTCCACAAGATGTAACTCGATTGCTGACTAGTTGTGATTTATATTTTTTTTTAGTCACGTGAAAATAAGATTATCAGTGAATTTCACACAAGACTCTTCATCATGGAAAATTATTTTCTCTAATTTTGCAATTAAAATAAACTAATAAATAATTAACTAATTGATATTAAAATGGTTAAATTCAGTCTCACTACATCCCCCGCTAATTCCCTTGAAATTCACAAGTGCCAGAGTGAAATGGGAATTAGATGATTGTTTAAATTTTGTATGAATTACAATTGCTATAATTTTTTAAATCCTAGAAACATTCCATATTCCTTTTTGTCTTGTAATCCATCTAAAGGGAGACAAGTATTAAAAGGTGAATTGTTAGTAATGCAGGGTGCCTAGTGACAGCTTCACGTATCTCGCCGCAGGTGAAACGTACGTCGTCGTGGAACAAGGCTTGCGAGGAGCTGAAGAGGCACCAGGAGCTGCTGAAGAAAGTGGAGAGTCGTGGCCGACAGCCGTCCACGAGCGACGAGGACAGCGACGACAGCTCCAGCTCGGAGGTACGCGCTGCACGACACTCTGTATGTGCATTTTTTATTTATTTTTTTCCTTGGGCCATTTAACTCCTGTTATTCGTAACCAAAGTCGATAAATCTGGTATCGTTTTAAAGCTTAAGGTCTCCGCTTTGGTCACGTCATATTTCGAGAAAGGAATTTTTCGAAATTTATCCTTTAAAGGGAAAAGTAGTAACTAGAATGCCGCGCATATAACACAGGTGAGAGCCCAGCCGCTAGATAGCAGCAGCACGTTACACAGATATTAGTAAACTGCTTCACTGGCGTCAAGGATTGAGTGCGTTACCGACGGATAGAAGCACCACATTTAACAGAGAAATAAGCACACTGCATCTTTAACAAAATAGGTAGCTTTTTTTTTCAGTTGTAGAAACATTTCTGTTTTGCTGTGCGATTCATATCTAAAGTTTTTACTTGTGAAATTTTCTCACGGATTACGATTGCAACAACACGTATCACAGATATATGCATATGCTGGTTGTATTCTATTCAGGTTAGTCGTATTATGTCATGGTCAGTGACAGTTTGTTTTACGCACCCACCAGTTTTTCCCAATTGTTTCGTAACATGTTGTAAGTATTTTTTTTACTTACCTCTTACACTAAACAAGTAAATAATTGTATAAACTGCTCTCGGGTGACTAGCCGAGTCAAGAGTGCGTTGCTACATGATATTTTGGCGACTAGATTCATTGCCGCCATCTTCTGATGAAGATGGTGGCAATAAATCTAGTCGCCGAAATATCATGTAGCAACGCACTCTTGACTCGGCTAGTCACCCGAGAGCAGTTTATACATTCTCAACGCCGAGAAAGACTTCGTTCTTATATAAGTAAATAATTGCTTCAAATGAGCCTGTACTTGTTTCATCCTACTAAAAACCACTGACATTACTATTCATTGTATTTTGTTCGCAAAAGTTGTTAATTAATTAATTAATTAGTTGTTATTTAATAGCAGTGATTCAATATCATTTTCACATTTTGGTTTTCATAGTGATGACTGTTTTTGTTTTGTTTAATTTATGTTTTAACATAATATGATTTATGAAATACAACAAACTGCTGCTACCCGCATCTTTGTATGCGTTGACTTAAAATTTTTCTACCGAGCGTAGTGGTGTAACGGCTAGCGTTCTGGCCTCGCATTCGGGAGGATGGTGGTTCGAATCCCCGTCCGGGCATCCAGATTTGGGTTTTCCATGGTTTCCCAAATCAATCCATTCAAATGCCGGGATGCTTCTTTCAAAAGGCCATGGCCGAATTCCTTCCCATTCCGTGCCCTCCATCCTTTCCCGTCTCTAAAGACCTCGCTGTTAGAGAGACGTTAAGCAGATTAAAAAAAAAAATATTTCACTACTACAATTGGATATGGAAAGCTGCAAGTTACATGAAAGCTTACGTCTGGATAATGTGACGGGAAGCGATCGCCATACCATTCAACCACTGAACCTGTGTCATGAACAGAGCCACCTGCCACCTAGCAACATGTCTAAAACCTGAGGGGGGGGGGGGAGTACCTACCACAAGTTCTCTGGCAGATTTTTGTCACTTTCTGGGGACATCTTCTCTCAATCTCTTTTTGTACACAACTTTTTGTTTTGTTTTGTTTCGATGTCCTTTGCCTAGATATATACCATTTAGGGGTTTGAAACCCTTGATCTAGCTATATATAAATGCCCACGGGAGAAACACTCCTTTTGTAGGTGAGCCCTTGTAGTGTCTGTCCCTGGGCTTTATTGATAGCTGTCGAATGTGTCTATACTGTATAATGTGTCTGTACACAAAGAGACTGCGAGAGAAACAATGCCTGAGTGACTGATATAACATTACATACACTCTGTCTGTCAGTTTTCAAAATTTCATTAAAAAAAAATCCTATGTTGTCATTTAATAGCAGTGATTCAATAGCATTTTTGCGTTAACGGTGGTGTGTGTGTGCTGAAATACCCTACCCTTTTATTTTATAGAACCAGGTATGATGATACATATACTCAAAGATCTGGATGCGTGATTTCTATGTCCATCTGATATTTTTTTTTTTTTTTAATTGAAATGCAATTTTTTACGTATAATAATTAGCAGCAGAATACGATTCTGCTGGGTTGTCTTATCAAAATATGGCCACAGGTATTTATAATTAAATTTTCAAAAAATCAAAAAAAAAAAAAAAATCTTTCACTTGTTTTTTAAAATTATAATTCATTTCAAAGAGATACATGTATAGGGTTTCTCCTCTGTAAAGTTTGGGTCGCCAGCTGTTAAAGATATGTAAGAGCGAGGGAGAGTTAGCGCACCACACCGTCCATCAGACAATTTGGTGCGCTATCTTTGGTATTGTTTGAGATTAAGGAAGGAGTGACTATCTGAAATTCAGTCATTTGTGATGCCTATCTCTTCCTGATACAAACAAATTATCAAGCTCCATTCCACGTACCTATCAGGTGATAAAGACACACATTACCACAGCTTTTAAGTTAGACCACATCTTCAAACTGTGAGAACCATATTCATATGAGTTTGCTAGTTTTCATATGATGCTTAGAGAAAGGGACTGATTTATATCCATACACAAGTAGCCACGTGTTTCTTATATTAGTTACACATTAGGTAGTGTTCGCGAACTACATGGCTGAGACTGAGCGTGGTGAGTGAGCGGTTAACGCTCTGGTCTCGCATTCGAGACAACGCAGGCCTTCAAAAGGCCACGGACGAATTCCTTCCCGTTCCTTGCTGCCCAACCCTGCCGACCTTCTGTGCACTGACAGGTCCCGTCGCACGTGACTTGACGTCACCTGGCAACCGAAGGCCTTGTAAGTGTGGACTCTTCCAAAATCTGACACTTCGCCAGAATATGGAGCCGGAGGCAGGCCCCGAAACGTCGCCTCTCACTTCTACTGAGACGCTGTCCCTGGAAAGCTCGAAGACTTTACACAACTCTGTTTTTCTTTATTTACGTGAATATTAGCATTCTCATTTTTGCACTTGTTGTCGGTCTAGTATTTTGTATTTCCCGTCTCTGTCGCGTTGCAGGAGAGTGACGAGGAGACGCGATCGCCAGCTCCGAAGAAACGCGGCCGACCGCCGCTCAAGTCTCCGAAGAAGAAGGAAAAAATAGAGCAGCTACAGACACCAAAGAAGAAGAGAGGCCGACCAAAGAAAATCGTGAAGAAAGAGGAGGACGACGAGGATGTTGACGACGAGGAAGAAGTACTCCCGCCGAAGCGGCACTCGGAGCCAACGGGAGGCGCGTCCCGCAGGAAGAGCAGACATACCCGTGAGTATCTGTCGTAGAGTGGGAGGCGCGTCCCGCAGGAAAAGCAGACACACCCGTGAGTACCTGTCGTAGAGCGGGAGGCGTGTCCCGCAGGAAGAGCAGACACACTCGTGAGTATCTGTCGTAGAGTGGTAGAGGAGCACTGACGTAGAGACGTTGGGGGTGACCTGCGTCGAGTCAAACATCGAGGGTCCGTTCCTCATTTTAAACCAACCTAGCTATTAGGTACAGAATAATATACAGAAGAATGGAAAGGCTAGTAGAAGACGTAGTGGGTAATGATCAGTTTGGGTTTAGGAAAAATTGTGGTACAAGAGAAGCAGTTTTGGCTTTAAGATTAATACTCGAAGGGCAGATCAAGAAAAACAAAGAAATTTTTATGGCATTTGTTGATTTAGAAAAAGCTTTTGATAATGTTATGTAGGACAAGATGTTCAAAATTTTAAAGAAGTCAGGCCTAAAGTATCGAGATAGAAGAATACTTTATAAACTATGTAATAATCAAATGGCTGTAATAAAAGTAGAGAATCACGAGAGACATGCACCAGTTAAAGAGGGTGTGAGACAAGGTTGTAGTCTATCCCCGTTATTATTCAACTTGTATGTTGAAGAAGCACTGAAGAAAGTCAAAGAAAAATTTCCATGTGGCGTAAGTTTTCAGGGAGAAAAAATTAGTATGCTACCAGTTGCTGATGACATTGTCTTGTTAGCAGAAAGGGCTGAGGATATTGAGAAGTTCCTGAATGGCATCAACAAAATATTGAAGGAACATTTTGGATTGAATATAAATCAAAGCAAGAAAAAGGTGATGAAATGTACCAGAAATAGTAGGTTAAATATAAAAATGGGATCGGATGCAATTGGAGAAGTAAGTGAATTCTGTTACTTGTGAAGCAAAATTACAACTGATGGGCGGAGCAGGAATGATGTTAAAAGCAGAATAGCACTAGCAAAAAGAGCCTTCATGAAAAAGAGAAACCTTTTAGTTTCAAATATTAATCGAGGGATCAGAAAGAACGTTTTAAAACTCTATGTGTGGAACACAGCACCTTAAGGCAGTGAAACATGGACTTAATGAATACCAGAAAAAAGGAAAATTGAAATGTGGTGCCACAGAATAAATTAAGTGGACAGACAAAGTAAGAAATGGACGAGTTTTGGAAATGATGGGTGAGGAAAGAAGTTTGTGGAAGAAGCTTACAGGAAGAAGAGACAGGCTGGTAGGTCATATTTTGAGACATGCAGGATTGGTTAATTTGTTAGTGGAGGGAACAGTCGAGGGTAAGAACTGTAGAGGAAGACAGAGATTAGAATATATGAAGCAGATAATTGAGGACGTGGGTTGTAAGGGGTATGTAGAGATGAAGAGGTTAGCACAAGATAGGAAGGGATGGAGGATTTCATCAAATAAAAATAAAAATGCAAAATCTGTTCCGTCTTTTTTAATAGCCATGTATACATCATCTTTGTCATTTTCAGTTGTGAATTGATAGGGGCTCCTGGAGCACTGGTCGTCAGTTTGGTGACCCTTGCCCTTACCGAAAGGAACCTACTTCTGTGGGGGAGCTCGAGTGTTGTCATTTCTCAGTAAAACAAGAAGTATCTTTTGTTCTGCATGATAGCTAATTTATATATATTTGTATATATATATATATATATATACAAATATATATATATACATACATACATTTGTTCAGTGAAACAGTTGCCTACACCACCCTCCCTCCTTGATTTTCTGCTGTTGACGAAGGGCCAAGTATTGAGACATTCATTGTTTTTCCCATGTTTTGTGCTTATTAATGTGTTCACCCCATGATACCATCATCTAAGGTAAGTGGTGGTTCATTTCCCTATCCCTATTTGTGTGTGTGTGTGTGTATATATATATACATATATATTTGTGTAGTATGAGGCAGAATTTCGGGACTATCCCAGTATAAAGAGGACACTATTTATTGGGGTTTAAAATAGGCGTTTTGATATGTTATCCATGCATATGAATAGTAATTACAAGATAGGATAGCGAAATGAACCAGCACCTACTTTATATGATGGTTGCATGGCGCGAATACAAAAAAAATAGAAATAACATCAAATATGTTGTTTCTTGGCCTTTGTACATTATTGGGGTTGGGTGAGGTAGGAGCTTGTCTCTCAGATTCTGTGCGACAGTGCCCTGTAACAGGTGCCGTGTAATGTGAGTCGCGATGGCCGTTCTGTAACTTTACGTATCACTACTTTACAGCGGAAAAGTCGGAGAGGCGGGCCTCTGCCCCCGCACACCCCTCAGCGGCGGTCAGTGACTACGATGACGAGGACGAAGATGACGACGAAGATGAGGACGACGAAGCACCGGGCGAGCGGGCAGCCGACAACCACGGCACTGACAGGCCAGCTCCCAGCGAGGGAGCGGACAACCCCACCTCGTCCACCAGCAAGGTCAAGCCGGAGATCAAGGTGGGTACATGGCGACTAGACGCACTTACTGTAAGCGAGCGGGCAGCCGACAACCGCGGCACCGACAGGCCAGCTCCCAGTGAGAGCGTGGACAACCCCACCTCGTCCACCAACAAGGTCAAGGTGGGTACATGGCGACTAGACGCACTTACTGTAAGCGAGCGGGCAGCCGACAACCACGGCACACTCGGGCCAGCTCTCAGCGAGGGAGCGGACAACCCCACCTCGTCCACCAGCAAGGTCAAGCCGGATGTCAAGGTGGGTACATGGCGACTACACGCACTTACTGTAAGCGAGCGGGCAGCCGACAACCACATCACCGATAGGTCAGCTCCCAGAGAGGGAGCGGACAACCCCACCTCGTCCACCAGCAAGGTCAAGCCGGAGGTCAAGGTGGGTACATGGCGACTAGACGCACTTACTGTAAGCGAGCGGGCAGCCGACAACCACGGCACCGACAGGCCAGCTACCAGCGAGGGCGCGGACAACCCCACCTCGTCCACCAGCAAGGTCTAGCCAGAGGTCAAGGTGGGTACATGGCGACTAGACGCACTTACTGTAAGCGAGCGGGCAGCCGACAACCGCGGCACTGACAGGCCAGCTCCCAGTGAGAGCGTGGACAACCCCACCTCGTCCACCAACAAGGTCAAGGTGGGTACATGGCGACTAGACGCACTTACTGTAAGCGAGCGGGCAGCTGACAACCACGGCACCGACAGGCCAGCTCCCAGCGAGGGAGCGGACAACCCCTCCTCGTCCACGAGCAAGGTCAAGCCGGAGGTCAAGGTGGGTACATGGCGACTACACGCACTTACTGTAAGCGAGCGGGCAGCCGACAACCACGGCACACTCGGGCCAGCTCTCAGCGAGGGAGCGGACAACCCCACCTCGTACACCAGCAAGGTCAAGCCGGAGATCAAGGTGGGTACATGGCGACTAGACGCACTTACTGTAAGCGAGCGGGCAGCCGACAACCACATCACCGATAGGTCAGCTCCCAGAGAGGGAGCGGACAACCCCACCTCGTCCACCAGCAAGGTCAAGCCGGAGGTCAAGGTGGGTACATGGCGACTAGACGCACTTACTGTAAGCGAGCGGGCAGCCGACAACCACGGCACCGACAGGCCAGCTACCAGCGAGGGCGCGGACAACCCCACCTCGTCCACCAGCAAGGTCAAGCCGGATGTCAAGGTGGGTACATGGCGACTACACGCACTTACTGTAAGCGAGCGGGCAGCCGACAACCACATCACCGATAGGTCAGCTCCCAGAGAGGGAGCGGACAACCCCACCTCGTCCACCAGCAAGGTCAAGCCGGAGGTCAAGGTGGGTACATGGCGACTAGACGCACTTACTGTAAGCGAGCGGGCAGCCGACAACCACGGCACCGACAGGCCAGCCACCAGCGAGGGCGCGGACAACCCCACCTCGTCCACCAGCAAGGTCAAGCCGGAGGTCAAGGTGGGTACATGGCGACTAGACGCACTTACTGTAAGCGAGCGGGCAGCCGACAACCACGGCACCGACAGGCCAGCTACCAGCGAGGGCGCGGACAACCCCACCTCGTCCACCAGCAAGGTCTAGCCAGAGGTCAAGGTGGGTACATGGCGACTAGACGCACTTACTGTAAGCGAGCGGGCAGCCGACAACCACGGCACCGACAGGCCAGCTACCAACGAGGGCGCGGACAACCCCACCTAGTGACTTGACAGCCGGGGCAAAAACTTCTGAAGTACAGGTACTAGTTTGTGTTGCTAGGCCTCTGTGTCACTGCCTGTGACATTCAAACAAAATTAATATAAAAACGGCTTGCTGAATGGCCTCTGCTTCCAGAGTTTGTGTGGCCCTGCACAGAACATTATACCGTCGCCACCCTCTTGAAATCATAACTCTGAATTTATTTGGCAGGTTTGCAGCCCTAACTAAACTTTCACAGAGACGTGACTCTTTATTCACCATTCTCCCATACTCAGTTAATATTTAAATAAATTTTAATGGTGTGCACACCCATCTTCCCTTTTCTGCACCCACCTACATTTGCCCTCTACAAATGTTAACTTTAATTTCTTTCAACATTTTTGTTAAATTATTCATCATTTCTCTTGGTAACTTATTCCAATCCCTGACATCCTTCCCCAAAAAAGAGAATCTTCGCACACCCTTGTGCCTGAAATCGAGTGCCAGCTTGTGGTCATGGTCATCTTTTCCCTTCTACGCATTACTTTTAATTCTTACACCAATGTCTTTCCTCGCCAGTATACGCCTCGTACACTCCCACGACCCTCCCGCTACCCTCCACTGAATCCCACTCGAGCTGGTTTGTCGTATGTTGCTGATTGTGTGTTGCAGTGATGCTGGTGTGTGTGTGTTTAGCTTGGAGTGTGTGTGTGTGCAGGTGCGCGAGGAGGAGGAGGAGGTGTCGTCGTCGTGCCAGGAGCCGCTGAGCACGCGCACCGCGTCCGTGCAGACGCCCGCCAGGCTGCTCCGGGAGCAACAGCAGCGCATCGAGAAGCTGCACCTCGAGACCGTCGCCAAGGTCGGTATAAGGCACCACTCTCACTCGTAGGCCATCAGTCTACTTCTTCATTCCCACATCACATCATGCTCCATGTGTGACACATCTTAACACCAGTTATTAATCATAGAGCTATCGTTAAACACTCTAGATGTCCTCAAAATAACAATACAGCTGCCACCGAGTGAGTTGAGTAAATTTACTGAGTTCAGTAATAAGTCTCAAAGGGCACTAATTACTCTGACGTTAACCCACCCTAAAGCCAAAACAACAACACACAAGGGTGATATGTGGGGGGAGAGAGAGAAAACTTGCTCGATTCATGATCATTTGCTACAGTCCTTATACAAGTGTGACAGAACTGATTAGTAGACTAGGCTGGGAGTCTCTGGTAGATAGACGACACACGTTTCGTTTAAACTTATTGGTAAACATGTGTACTCCCACTCTCACTTACGAGTGTAGTGGAATACTTTGTCTACCAACCTATTTGAGTCGGAATGACAGGAAAGATAAGATTAGAGAAATAAGTTGCCGCACTGATTCTTATATGAATTCTTTTTTCCCTCGTACCATTAGGGATTGGAATGCACAACAAAGAGATTAGCTTTGGTGCTGAGCACTCTCAGCCACCCACAATTTTGTGAATTGCAGAGTATATATGTAGAAGGTATGAGTATTTCTGTAAGTTACTGTGAGTGATCAAACACGTCTGCTTAACAAGAGGCAGTTGTGTGAGGTAATGATTTTCACCAGTGCATTCGACAGCCTGCAGCTACCAGAATGGTTAAACCCACAAGTTTCTCTTTCTTTCTTTTTCTGAACTGTTATGCCTATAAGTGTGGCAAATAAAGGTTCCTCCCTCTTTCCTGAACAAGGAATGAAAATACTTTAAGGCAATATGAATACCCATCACTTACTAAAGTTGATCGAAGTGGGGCTGCCATACGCCATAACCTTTGTGTCGTGTTCCCCACAATTTTGATGTAGTCGCAGATATTGCTGTGATATCTTTGAGTCTTCCTCTTGGTCATTTGTCTCGTGTATTCCTTTCATACATTTCCTCTCCTCTATTCTCTTATACACCCATACATTCTTACTCTCACATTCTCTATCCTTTTTTGCAGTTTTATTTATGGTATGGTCACGGAAAAAGTACATTACCTCTATTACAAAATATGTTGATTACATTCGAACTAATAGAAAAATTTACACGAGTGAGGTTTCCCCGAATCACTCCAGGTGAATGCCATAATGTCCTTCCCGTTGTGTGCCCCCAGTCCTTTCCCGCCTCTAATGATGCCATACTTGATGATGATGTGTAAATCCACAAAAATTTACTGTCAAAAATTAATATTTCTCAAGTATTCTGTTGCTTTGTCATTCAAATAAATGAAGTCTCGAAAGTTTGCATTTCAAGCTTCTACCTGACTGTGTATTTAACATTTTTTTTTTATTCTGCCCCTCTTGTACCACCCATTCTGCTCCTTAGAAGCTTATTTCATTTCGCTGTGTTGAAACGTACCGATTTCCCAGTTCTTCAGTGTCCACACACTTGATAGTAGTCTTTGTTCTGACACTTTTTACCGTTATCATTTCCACTTTCCTCCCAGGTGTTTGAAACTGTTCCCTTGGCTAAGCTGCTCTTCCTTCTGAATGTCACACTATATACTTGTTTTCTTGATATTAAATTTTGTATAATGTTTATCCAGTGTCCGCCTGTATGTCCAACTGGCAGTGAATTTCCTCTTCACAAGGCTGTTCACAAACGCCATCACCTTAGTATTTTCCCCTTCCATCTCTTTGCCATCCTTTATATCAGATGTGTCTAAGGTGGAAAATATTGGCAAAACAATACTTCCCCTTTGTTCTAGGCAATATCTTCTTAGTTTCCCTATTTTTGTACTGCTGGTATGATTCTGTCAGCCTTCTTTTGAACTCCTGTGTTTTGTACCTTACTCTTGTGTATGGAATTGTGCACTTCCTCCAAATCCAGGAATACCAACAACTGGTTCCTTGTTTATTTTTCCCCCTGCAGCTGTCTTATCACAAGCCACAGTGCTTTCAGTTGCACTGTGAACCTCGCAGGTTTGTCATTATTTGCTCTTCACACAATTATGCTAGTGAATGATCTTTCTCCTCCGAGCAAGCAAATATGTTCCATGAATGAGGACATTATGGTGTGCAGATCTAAATATGCCAAGAAAATGTCGTATTGCATTTCTCCATTTCGTGTTTATCGTTCACGGCAGCCTCGTCTGTGGTAAATGTCGGGCCTTGTGTCCCTACCACTCCTCAGTTTGCACCGAGCGTGCTGGGTGAGTGGTTAACACTCCGCCCTCACATTCGGGAGGACATCATTTGAATCCCCATCCAGGTATCCTTATTTGAGTTTTCCGTAGTTTCCCCAGATCACTCCAGGCGAATGCCGGGATGCTTCCTTCAAAAGGTCGAGGTCTAAAGCCGTCACCAGTCCACCAAGTCATCTGCAAATGCCATCGTGTTTATATTTTCCTCTTCCCTGCTCTTTACCACCTTTTCCATTACATCAGCTGTGACTAAAATGGAAAATATTGGGGAAAGGGTGACATCCTTGTTTTATTCTCTTTGTTCCAGGCTATATCTTCTTTCTTCCCTAGTTATACACGCCTCGCACTTCGCCGGTACGATTCTGTCGGCGTACTGTTGGAACTCCTCTGTTCCGTACCTGCGTACACAATCACATGGTCTCTCAAAATCCACGGATACCAACTGTGGACCCCAGCTGTCTCATCACAAATATCAAGTCTGCCTATGATCTCTATGCTCTAAAGCAGCGGTTCCCAACCTATGGGTCGCGGCATGTGTTTTGGTGGGTCACAGAAAAATTGAGGTTTTTACCACCAAAATATATCTTATGTTTTTTAAAAACAAAATACAGAAATAAACTATGTGTAGAAAGTGACTTAAGGTTAAAATTAACCAGTGTTAGCACTGATATCGACGCCCTAAACAGTAAACACCAGTGCCAGAAATCTCACTTATTGTAAAGTTGTGTTTCTATAATAATTAAACGTATCTTTGTAAAAAAAAGCGGGAGGCGTCTGTACAAAGCATCGCCTCATCAAGCTGACGGCTGAAATTCCAGGATTAGTTAAAACTCGATTTGCAAATTTAAATGGCTCTGATGTGCCAAGTCATGTATTGGTGGGAAACACCTATTAAACCCATTTCAGTGGTTGACTGGTAAGTTTACCATTGTGCTTACCTACATTTGGTTGCAGTAAAACACAATTATAAAGTTCCCAATCAACCACGAAAATCAGGTCTGCAGCTGGTTTCCACCAAAAAGCGACTGGCAGACCAGTTGCCTTTTAATATGCTGATCGCGTTACTTCTGATCGTGGAATTTCAGCAGTCAACTTGATGAGGTGATGATGGTCTGTGCAGCCACCTCCCGTTCTATAATATGTTTTTTGTATTATCAATCCTTGTTTTTGTTGATATTATATCCTTTGTACTAAAATTTGCGTTTTCGATAGTTGATAGCGTATTGAGGTCATACAACATTTCCCATTCTGATATTAGATAGACTCTCATATTAGGTGCGTCGCGAACATTTTTTTTTACTTAAAAGTGGGTCGCGTACCAATAAAGGTTGGGAACTGCTGCTCTAAAGGCATTCTGCTTTCAATGACGTCGTGAACCTCAAAAGGAAACCTTCTTCCTTCGCTCTTCACACAGTTATGCCAGTGAGCAATGTTTCTTCTCTGAGGAAGCAGTGTGTACGTCTAAATCTGCCCAGTGCCTCGCCCACTTACAACGAGAATTGTAACAATCCAAATACTGCATTATTTGTGTTTGTCCTTCCCAACTGCCGTAATCAGTGGTAAGTGTTGGGTGTTGTTCCTTAGTTCCGTTGCCTACTCGTAGCTGTTACTGTAGATGTGTCACATGTTTATATATTCCTGCGTACCTGTTACTGGGTGATACGTGACTCGTATGTTGTCTGCGCACAGTTGCGGGCGGAGCTGGAGGCGGAGAAGCAACGCGCACTGTGCCAGCTCGAGGAGAAGCATGCGGACGAGATGCGAGCCCTGGACTCCAGGCACAAGCAGCAGCTGTCGGAGGTCAAGCGCAAGCAGTGGGTGAGTAGACGAGACTGGTTAATACTAAAACGATCGCTTATTTATTTAATTCTGACGGAGAAAATTAGAAGAATAAAATTCCGTGACAGACTTTACATATAGTGGGATGTCCGCTGCCCATTATTTAAATCACGCGTCTGGACAGTGGACCACTAGTTTGTTTTGGCAGACGACAATTCTGCGTGGTATCAGTAAAATAGAACAAATTTTCAGTGTCAAACTTGTAGCTATCACAGGATTGTTTGACATATTTGTTACTCCATTCAGTTATTCAGAAATGTATCGTGGGTGTTGGTTAAAGAAAAATATTTGTTGAACTTGGTCTACTTCCCTTCCATAACTAAATTTTCGTCATTTCTTTGCTACAGTTATTTTTGACTCCTGAGTCATATCGCGACTTAAATAATGGAACTGTAGATTTATTTTTGAAAAATGGAAACTATAAAACTCACTATAACAGTCTCGTGAGGGACCGAGTACTAACCTATCTGCCAGTGCAGAGTAATTGGGCCGGGTTGTCAAGTTGTTGTTAAATCTTGCCTCCTTTGAGCAACAAGCTGGTTGCTTTATACATGTTCTATTTGTATATTTCCAACTGTAATTCGTAGTCTTCCTGTATATTCTGTTTTCACTGATGTTGATCACAAGATTTTCTTTTGTTTCTGCATTGATTCATAGTTCCTAATATTGATAGTTCTCCTGTTTCATTTGCTCTTTGGCTTCCACTGCCCTTTGTAAGAATCTCGTTTCTGTTGTTTGTACACTGTTTATTATGTAGTGCCATTTTCTTAAAAATGTGAAGCCAGCCTGAAATTTATGGATTACTTAAAAAATAAATTGGTTAGGAATCATTGTCAGCTGTCAAGTATAGCTTCCAGAGATGACGAACAACGTCTCGAGGAAAAAGTTAATTTTTAAAGAGAGTCATTAAATTGACAACTATGAGATGCTATAAAAAGCAAACCTAATGAACGTAGTATGGCAATTAATTTGGCAGCAGTTGCTTAGCTATTAACTTTGAATTTGTTGTAATAATGTCTGTGGTTGCTGTTAATTTGTGAGGGAAGGCTGGCGCGTGATGTCACCTTTCTCCGGCCAATAGCTGTTGAGGTGAGTGGGTGAGCTCAGGAATTTATGTAGTAGATCACTTTTCAATATAGCACTAAGCGATTCTGTTTTTCTCTCGTCAATGTTGGCAAAACTTCATACTTTTTAAGGTTCTCTTCAGCCTTGGGCATTGAAAGAAGTTACTGGGGTCATATTGGGTGAATATGATGGCTCAGGCAAATTTTACCAAAAAAACACAAATAATGTATCGCTTCATGCAAACAGTGCTTAACTTGCTGTTAGTATTCCGTATTAACGGTGCGGCCATTTGGCACAACGTTGTTGAATTCATAGGATACTGTGAGGAGAACCTTCTTATTTGATTGAACGTGTAAAATGTTTTTTGGTCTTCACTCTTCTGACGGCCTTCGTAGGGAGATTGGGCCTCTTTTTCAACATCACCTGTTTTGTCGCCTGTTACTGCCGTTTTAAAAATTCTGGCTTGTTGTTGACTTTATTCAACAATTCCTGAGCTGTGTCTATGCAGTGCTGTTTTTGGTCAAAATCCAGCAATTTTGGAACAATCCTTGCTGCAACATGTTTCATGCTCAAAACATCTGGGGAAAAAAAAAAAAAAATGCTGGGCGTGAGCCAAATGATATTTATACAGTAACGTCTCTAATAACGATATGGGAATTTTTGAGAATCTTTTTTTCTTGTCAGATGTTCTCGGTTGTTGGTGCGTTACGGTATCCAGGGTAGTTGTCATCTGCAATGTCTTGACGGCCCTCTTTGAAACATATACACCATTTGTATTTTTTTTTTTTTTTTTTTTTTTTACTCATAGTAGATTCACCCAAAGCTACTGTTAATATTTTTAATCCAATACTGCACTTTATTCCATTTTTTTGAGCAAAATTTTATACAAATTGTTTGATCCATTTTTTAGATTGTACAAAATCGCCTAGCTTGCCTAAATAATTTCTTTGACTGTTGAAAAATAAAATAAACATTCAAATTAGCTCAGTTTCAATGTTGTTGAGGAACATTTGTACCGTTAAAATAAAAAAACTTGGAAATTGTATTTATAAAGACCACCAAATATTTTTTTTGTTTTTTTTAAATCGGACCTCGTACGTTATACACTGTCGCTGTCGTTTTTGTGTTTCAGTGCTACAACTGCGAGAGCGAGGCGATCTACCACTGCTGCTGGAACACCGCGTACTGCAGCATCGACTGTCAGCAGCTGCACTGGCAGAAGGAACACAAGAGGTTCTGCCGCCGCAAGCGCTAGAGGCCTCGTCTCACACGTCCGGACGTCGTTTCCCCCTCCGGGTGTCGTCGTGCCCGCAAAAGTGAAGGGAGACCGTTTGGCAGTGTCCCTCGATTACCGCACGTTACTTACGTTGCGAGCGCTGTACGTGTGAGTCGCTAATCGGGACCTCGTGATTGGCGCGAGATACAGTGATGACTTTTGGTTATTTATTTTTTAGGAATGGTCTCATTTAATACTACGCGTTAAATTTTTTAGAAACCAACATTATGCTACATAAAACCCAGTTCTTTGTTTTTTGTTTGAAAGCTGTTGCTCATGACAGCAGTACCACATTCCATCCGTTAGGAAATATTATTCTTCACTTTGTCCCCTTTGTTATGAAAGATCAAGTCCAATCCCACAATCAAATTAAGTGTTTTCATTGACTCTAGGTCTAGTTTGCTAAAGTGATGATAAACTACTCTTTGATTTAAATAATTGGGAAAACATACAACTTTTACTATCAGAATATTTTTCTGACACTTTATTTTGGGTTTCAGTTTTTCTATTATTTTGTTTTTATGCACTGTTTTAGTGTGTAATGAATTTTTAGTTTTTATTTTTTAATATTTTTTGGGGTGAATTCTGACAATATTGTATTTTATATTTATATTGTTGCAAAGTGAGATGATTTTGTTTGAAGAAAAGACAAATTCCTTTCTCAATATTAATATAAATTATTTGCTGCCGTAAATTGAAGTGTGAATATTTTGTTGGTTTCTGCTTATTTTGTGTCAAGTATTTTTGTTTTCTGAACTTGGACACTTTTGTTCTGTGTATAACGTAAAGCTTTTTAGATTTGTTTCCGTATCTTTCCAGAATATTTTGTTCTTTCTTTAATCATTTGGTACTCTGGGAGCAAAACCAGCCTCCACAAATTTCAAACTCCTGTTTGAAATCCTCATTAAAGAAAGCACCATGTCAATTGTAAACAGAAGTTTCGACCGTTTAATTGGTTGGATGTTTTCTAATCTGCATTCTGTCCGTAGTCTGTCCCAGTGTATCTCTTTCCTCTGACCTTTTTTTAATGACTTTGTGCCCGAGGAACTGAATTCTTTGGAATTGCGTGTGACACTTGGCAGTGCACTTTCACTGGAATTGCGAACAAAAAACTTGACGGGTCCAAATTCTCCAGTGCGTATGCAGGAAGAACTTTGTAGGTGGGTGAAGTACCTCGCGAAGTGGGGTAGTACCTCTGCCGTCTACGGGAGCGCGACGCGTGCTGTCCCACGCTGAAACCAAATAGGTGTCCAACCACTAGAATACGTTTTATTATTTTATATACGTAGTATCTGAGTGTTTGTATACTTGAGCGTGAATGTCGTATGTGCGCTATTCAGGAGGCCTGGATATTTTGCCAACTCATACGATTGTTCGTTATTTTGATGACACTTGTTGATTGGTACGCTGCTCTTTGTGAAGTTTCCAGTGGACAAGGTTTTATCGTATTTTATGATATTTGTGAAATTGTGAGTGTATAACAGAGCGTATGGTAGAAGTTGCAGTATTGATTGAGAGCTGGGAATAAATTGTAGTGCATTGTTGTTTTTGTTTTTTTCTCTGTGGTTTGGAATACGACAAACAAATGTAATGGATATTTATATTTTTGGAAAGGTTATTGGAAAGGAACTGATGGAAATGAGATATAACAATGTAGTTGAAAGGTATTATTTTGTACGCTGTTTTTCCTACGGTGAAGAAAATGAGATTTGATAAGAGTGGTGAAATGGTTTTATGGCTGTCTACGACTTGTGAAGTGATCGGCAACGTGACATTGACACTTCATCAGAAATGTGGGCGTCTGTTGTGAATTATCGAGAAAAATGACTGTTTACACAAAATTATAATTTGAATGTTACTGCGAGTTATAGATTATATTGACATAAGCTCTACCAATGATTAGGAGTAGAGATGTACGTATTTATATTCATCAAAGTGATTTCTGCACACTTCTGTAACTTCCATTGGAGATGCGAGGAGGCAAAAATTCTGTGCAATACATTTTTGCTTGTGTGGTGTAATAATTTCTGCAATTAATAATAATTGTACTCATCCTGTAGGAACAGAGGAGGCACACATGGTTTTGTTTATACAGGAGTTTTCTGCAGGTATGTTAGATAATCATCTAAGATACACCTCACACGATGCACGAACACAGCCAAGGCCGAAACTTGTTTTCACCCAAATAATTTGCATTTGTACTAAAGTATGAAATTAAAAAATGTGATAAATTATGTTTGAAACAAATGTGTCATTGGCTCTGTTCACTTTGCTTGCTTCATAATCTTTCTCAGATAAAATGATTAATAAATTCAGTGCTTATGAGCAACACACATTTCGCTTCCTCGAAAGGTATTCCACGTTTATACCAACTTCTAAAACTGTCAGTTGTGCGAGTATCCAAACACAGCTATGACTGCCTACCAGAAAACTGCATAATAACAGTGCTCTCACCTTATTGAAAGAAAGACATAAGGTTCACTATATTTACACCTTTTTTCAAAAAATTGCAAAATAAATTTCCTTACTTTTTAATTTTGTTAAAACTGAAAGTTCCCATCAGCTGTTTTCCATACCACTTCGTGTCTCGTGAACTAATCACTGAAACATACCGTTTCCTTCAATTAACGAACAAGTTACAGACCAATTATACGAGTGTCATTTTGTCTCCAACTTCCGTCGACGATTCCTCCGATAGCAAAGTGGTTATAGTCTTCTCATAATCAAGTGCTTCCGTTGGGCTGAAGTTGACGGTTGTCAAATTAAAATCGTTTTATGTGTTTTGATGTACATTTGCTTTGAAACGAGGAAAATGTGCAGGACAAATTGATTAAATAACAAGAAATTTTATTTCTAACGAATTGAGAATTATTTCACATGCTGTGACTCCTCTGTAGGTAGTATAAATGTCTACTTAAATTAATGTATGGTGTCTCTTGTACGATGTTCGCAAATTTTAATATCCATTTGCCTGTTTTTATTTTAATTTTTGCTCCAAATGTCATCACTCCGCTTGAGAACTAGAAAGTTGTTTTGTTGTGAAAGCAGTAAATGTTTGTGTAAGGTGTATTATGTTTACTAAAGCTTTTCAGTTGGGTTACCATTTTACTACAAACTCTATTTAATTTGGTCATCTTACCTCAAAACGAAGTGCGAATAATTAGAAATATTGAGTTCACATTGTATCGATTGAGCCATCTTATATTTCGTCCGTATTTTTGCATTTTCTTTGATTGGAAGTTAAAAATCCCTAAATTAATAATTCTGTTGTTTATGGAAACTAGTTTACTAGAGTTCTTTCCCTGTTGTTATAATTGCTCAGATGTTCTTAATTTAACTAGTTCAGAATTGTATATTTTTTTTTTACAGGTAAATAGAATTATACAGTACCACATTTGTGTTCCTGTTTCTGCATATTTAACTTTCTTTTATACAAGCTGCCTATTACTATCTCTACTTTGCTCCCCTATCTATTTTCACAGAATGAAGGCAGATACAATTCTCACATGCAAGATTTAATATTGATCAGAAAATGAGATTAATCGTATCATATCCAGTTTAAATAGGAACAAGCAAAACAAGTTGACGGTATCTGGAGAACAATTCTGTGTCCTCCCAAACCAGACTTCCCGTAATCAGAAAAATACAGGCACAAAACATGGCCTTGTATTTGCTATAAATTGCCAAAATTACTTGAATGATATGATTCTGTTGCATATTTGGTGATAAGTGTTGTTCAAATGTATTCTTAAAAAATGAAATGTGTAAGTGAGATATGTGATTGAAACATCTGTCTTAACAAAAGATTTCTTTTTGCAAAATTCACTAAACAATTAAAGCTTATACCTTTTTTTTATCTTGAGTATGTGCATTGTCATTCAAACTGATAAGCAATTCAAGGTTCAATATTTGTACTTGTTAGTTCTGTTGTGGCTGTAGTTGTTGATTTAAAGCATACAAACATCAATTATAATTTTTTCCCTTAATAATGACATTTGTTATTTACTTAGTCAAAACAAAGTGCTTGATTCTTCTTTCCTTGTCAATTTGTAATTATTTAATTTAATTATTCCTATATTTTACAATGGGAAACAAGTATTAATATTTTTAATATTCTCTTACTGGAATGTGTTGCTTTTTTTTGTATTGTTTATTCATCAAGTAACTCTAAAATATTTACTTCCATTTTCCCTCCTCCCCAAAGATCACAGTACCCGAGCGTGTTGAGTAATTGTGCTGTTTTGTCGGTACTAGTATGATAAACATTTGTTCCTTTGTTTCTGTGTTCATGGTGAAATCTAGATGCTTAGATTTTATTTGATATGAATGTTACAGTGTATAATGATATATGCTAGTATGATAGTTTTGTGACACACTTATGAGCATTTATTTGAATTTGCATCAAAAATTTCTTGTAAAAAAAAAAAGAAAATTGTTTCATTGTCTGCATTATTGTATAGTTATTTGTGTAGCACTTTAATGAATCAATAAATACCCTTTTGTGTGTTGATCATTTCGTAGTGAGGATTTTTTTCAAAGAGCTTTCCAGCAAATAATTAAAACATTTTTGATAAATATAGCTACGGTTCCTTATATCAACCGGTAATGGTGCTGTGTTAGTATTTTTGCTATAAGATAAATGTGTTGACATTTATGTTGAGGACATTTTTCACTGACGCCACTTGATTTTTCCCGGTAGGGGACACGCGACAAATATTGCGACTAAACTGAAGATGGTCTGGTAAGAACTGACGCTGGGTACAGAGTGAGTACGTGCGATGTTGCCGGGGCTGCGTTGAAGCTGTGAAGGTGGTGCAGACGAAGTGCCGTTACTGGGGGGTCTACTTTGCTGCTGTTACGCCAACTTCGCTCCACCTTTCATGATGTCGTCAGAGAAACCTGTTAGTAGTAGTTCTGCTTGGTTCCTGCAGAGAGCGGCATTGTAGCTTTCGCCCCCGACTGTCGGTTGTTGTTTTTGTTGTGAGGTTTCGTTCAGGTTACTGATACTGTGCAACACGTTTGCACTGCAGTATTTAGGCTCAAAAGTATTAATCGCAGGTCATACCTTATAGCACCTAAAAAGCTATTGGCTCTATTTTGTCAAATAATTAAATGTAAAAAAAAAAAAGAAAGATAAAAGGAAATTATCCTCTTTCAATAATTGTAATGCTTTTCTGATGCTGATAAACATTTGTGGAGAGAGTTTGCTCCACTCATTTTCAAATGTTTTTCTGATGAAGCCAGTTGATAAAACACACACCGTAGTGAAGTATAACATTACCCAAGTGTGATGATATGATTAATGTGGCAACAGTGCATAAGGGTGGAAAATGAAAGAGTGAAAAATCGTGTGAATGGCCTGAAATCGTAAATACTTTTGAATATACGTGGGACAATGCGATTCGAAGAATCGGCGAGCGTAAACTGTTGTCGAAAACCAGAACACTCGTACAGTTAAAAAACGGGATGGAGACATTTATTTTGCTTACACTTTTTTTATTTCTTTAATCACTTTAATATTGTGAAACATAGTACAAATATTGTGGAAGTTCTTATTTTGATAATACATTATATGTTGTTTGTTTAGTTGTAGCCATTCTGGACAAAAAAATTTAATATTTGTTTGATGTATTATTTTTGGACAACTTTCTCTGGTACCTGGGTGCCTTGCACTGCGAATGTGTTGTAATGAAAACGGAGGTATTTCTCATTATGGATCAAACTCTGCAGCATTACCCAAATCAGAAAAGATAAAGGCGGGAGCACCAGACGAACGAGTAAATAATATAATAAAAACAAATGCACACTTCACACTGTTTTGGTTTGCATCCTGAATGATGTCAGGTGAGACGTAGGGCACGAGGAACGTGTGTATACATCGAGACCTACCATTGTTGTTTTTTTGTCCTGCGTTCATCTGTGGTAAGCGATTTTTCCATCTTATTTTCAGTGCTTAGTTGTAGTTTTATTGTCACCATCATCAAATCATAAAAGTAATCCCTATTGGTCATGTCTACAATTAAAAAGCTAATTGAAATCAAATCCCAAATTCTGTATCATTTCACTAATATTAAGAGCCCCAAAAAAAGTAGTTTTCTGAAAACAATCAAAAAATGTGGTGCAGAGAGCATATATATGCAAAGGAGGACATAAATTCTCTTATTATAGTTACACAAGTATTCCTAAACAGGTTTGTATTCTTGCAGAAACTCCCGTATAGTGACCGTGTCGGCACAGTGTTATATTGCGTCAGCAGCCGATCCCCACGACCAGACACAGCAGGGAGCTGAGAGTGACGCCCCGCTGGCTGAGCTGGTTGTTGGCGACGTTCCTCAGCGGACACGCTATCAGCTCCTCCAGCATCGGCTCGGCCAGGTTGATGAGGGTCGGGGCCGCGTCCTCCAGCACGGCGTTCGCCGTGTCGCCCAGGCTGCCTCCTCCGAACAGGCCCTCGAAGTCGCACTGCACAGTGTAAACATCATTAACAACGACTCGTGGCAACTTGTCAATAGAAAGGTGGATGTTGCGAGAAGTAACGTGTTGAACAAAACTCGACTTCGGCTGAGATGAAGTGGGGAGGTAGGGCACTCGCAGTGTAAGATATTAATAGCTTATCACAACCTAAAGAAAGTAAAACCTCTAGCATTGCAAATAAATTGTATGCCTGGCGACTGGAACAAAGGAATGGACCGTTTCTATGTCAGCATAAACAGTATCTCTGAAGAAGGCCGTAGGATACCAGTCGAAGGCTCAGGTATTTCAATAAACAACTCGGCATAACCCAAAAAGCTATTAATCATTTTGATGTAATGTTTTATAGGGTAGGGGACTTTCATTTAGGATAGCAAATCATCGTCCTCAGCAGTTTCTAGCCTCTGGCCGGGTCTGCTTAGCCTCTCCATTTCCTTCTCTCTGTCTCCTCTTTGTTCCAGTCCTCTCCTCTCCTCCACTCCTTTCAGCCATCCATATCTTGGTCTTCCTCTGGGTCTTAATTTCGTGTATTTTCTTGGTATTCTCTGAGGCTCCATCCCTTTACGTGTCCATACCATCTCAGTCTGGTCCTCTCTACCCTTTCCTGTAGGGGTTCCTCTTTTATGGTGCGTCTAATCACTTCATTCCTTATTCAGTCCATTTTAGTGATTCCCATTCTACCTCTTAAAAACTTCATTTCACTCTGCTTGTACTCTGCTGATATCCCACTTTATCATTGTCCACGTTTCAGCAGCATAAGTCGAGACAGGCACATAGTATGTGTGATAGATTACTCTCTTGCTTCTCTGTGGCTCCTCTTTATTCCATATCAGGCTTCTAATGCGCCTCTACTTGTCTTCCTCTTTCACTTATCTCGCCGTCATTTCCTCCACATTCCTCTAATACACGCCCAAGTACTTGAACCCGTTTGCCTTCTTTAGTTGTTCCCCTGCCATCACAGTTCCCTGGGTTATCCTATTCTTCTTTCTGGTTGTTTCCATGTACTCACATTTCAGGCCATATTCCTCCACACTGTCTGTCCATACTGCCACTGCACATCCTCTTCATCACCTCCCCAGATCATCAGATCGTCAGTAAAGCCATCACCTTCGCGTTTTTCCTCTCCCATCCTCGCTGCCACCTTCCTGCATTATTTCATCCCTGATTACAATGAAGAGTAGTGGTGATAGGGCACTTCCTTGTTTTAGTCATTCCTTTGTTCCAGCCAATCTGATATTCCTACCCCTATTTTCTCATAGCTCACACTTCCTTGGTACAGTTCCGTCACTCTCCTGATGGTTTTCTTTGGGAAATCCTCTCTTCTCCAAGGCCTTCCATACCTGTGTACACAATCATATGCTTTCTCAATATCAAGAAATACCAACAGTAGATCCTTTCCATACTCATAACGTTTTCCCTGCAGCTGTCTCATAGCAAATATCAGATCTACCATCAATCTTCCTGATCTGAAGCCCTACTGCTCTTCCCTTAGCCCCTTTTCCACCCTGTCACATATTCTTTTTTGAATGATCTCTCATACACTTTGGCACAGTGGCACATCAGAGTAATACCTCTGTAGGTTTTAAACTCCATCCTGCTCCCTTTTTTGAATATAGGTACAATTATTCCTTTTTTCCAGTCTTCAGGAGCAAATCAGGTAAAAAGTTTTATTTACCATGTGGTTAGAAGTAAGTGACATCAGCAAGGTTGCATGGGAGTGCAAAGCAAAGTTTGGGAAGTATTTAAAAAAGAAATCTATGTACAGCAGCATATTGACAGCTGGGGAATAGACTTCATGACAAAAATTTGCTTGCTTGATAACTATAAGTGGTTTTTTTTTTTGGAGGATTAAATAAATACAGCTCCTCAAATAAGACAGAGAATGAAATGAAAGATAAATGAATAATATGATGAAAGTTTGAAACTAAAACTATATTTAAAGGACGAAAAACGGAAATTTAGATATTTCGCCTTGAAGCTATGTCATTGACACGTCAGATACAATTAAGAAAATGGGAATTTGTTAGAAGAGACGTGAATAATTAAATAGATCATGAAGAATAGTGAAACCACCATGTAAGACTATAACAAGGAAGATATAATATTTTGGGTGCATCTTGACTATAAAAAGAAGCTAAAAGTAAGATGTAGTAGGTTGAAATAAATATTGCATGTGATATGCTCAACTTTATAAGCAACTGAAAATCTTTGAAGCTATAAATAACTGAAATATTCAACCGTCTACTTTCAGAAATTAATAATGCCTAAATGGGCAAAATTACAAGAAAAATTATTGTAGGCAAAAGTATTTAATTTAATTGCAGTGGAGTACAAGCTCTGGTGGAAATTTTCCTACACACCCATATTCCCCCTCCTACATTTACACACTACAAATTTCAACTTTAAATTCTTTCAGCGTTTTTGGTAAATTATTCATCAATTCTTATTCAGTCCCTGACACCCTCACCTAAAAAAGAGAATCTTCCGACACCCTTGTGCGTGAAATCGAGTGCCAGCTTGTGGTCATGGTCATCTTTTCCCTTCCATGCACTACTTTTCATACCTATTGCAATATCTTTCCACGCCTCATCGCCAGTATATGCCCTGTACACTCCCACGACCCTCTTCATCCTCCTCCTGTCTTGCAATGATCCCATTCCAGTTCGTTTATCATATCTGTTAGTGATTGGATTCTGCAGTAATGTCCAGAAACAAATCTAGCAGCCCTTTCCGTTCTATGATACCAGAGTTTCAGAAGAATCAGATTAAAATAAGGTACTGTGACAAACAGAGGGTGGAACTTATCCGGATTGTAAGGAACCTAGATGGATACGGGGTGGATATCAGCCTTACGTTCCTTAACTATTGTTCACTTACTTATCACTGGAAATACTTGAAGTTCTTAAAATAGTTTATTGACCGTATATTGCCTATGGAAAATGCTAACTGGTTCTCAAGATGGTCGCCACCTGTTCGTTATTCCCCAAACAGGAAGGGTATACTATAAAATGAAAGTCAGGTTTGAAGTTTCACTATTCACATATATTCAAAAAAGTCACAGCATTATTAATGTTCAGTTAGCAAGGCATCGAAATATCATCACACGAAAATTGCAAGTTATGAAGCATAACCAAACCGATAATTCCCCCCTATAACATGAAAGTTCACCTTCACAACACTTAACTACGCAACTGACAAAAAATCCAAAACATGGCGTCTATCTTCCATTGTGACTGCCCTGCGGTAGGCTAGCCTCGTGACCAAGCCGCCCGAGGCTAGCTCGCGGCTCTCGGACCTAACACGTCCTACTTCTCGCACAATCTAGACCCAAGTGAGCGTCATAGCTCTGCAATTCCCTATATGAAACTAGGACTAACGTGTTCAACATAGACATTGAAATTCTCGATTTATCTCCCAATGTTTCCCAGAAATTTACAGTGTGTAGATTACTCCAAAATAAGTGTTTACTGTCTCTTGGTAATAATGTTTTAAATGCTCCCGAACGGAGTTATGGATTTATTTAGTTGGGGTGTGTTGCTACACGGGATTACGTAGTCTAGGTAGCAAAAAAATAACCGTCAAAAATTTTAGATTTCGGGCTTTAAGTTATTTTAGAAATACTCTCCCGTCTCTGCTGATTCTACTGGTGTAAAAATTATTCAAATCTGTTCGGTAATTCGAAAGATACTGATTTCCTTAATTTTCCCTTGTTCAGACCAAATCTTCTGCTTTTTATTTATAGCCGGTTGTGTCCTGAGATTATCTTTAAATTGAACCTTGATTTATTTTAAGCCTTTTAGCGAAGTTTTTAGTCGGCTAAACCTGTTAGTTTCTGAGTTATTAATTTCCAAAGTTTCGGTTTTTACGACGCCATAACCGGTTGTCTAATATTCACTTATATTTTCAGTTTATCGGTTGGTCATCAAGGGAACTCTACAAAATATTACCTAGTTATTTATTTTACTTGGTTTCCTTTACTTTTAAAGCTCTGAAGTTATTCAAATGTGGTGGCATAAAATGTTTACTATCTCTCATGTAGAGATGCATTAAATTCCATATTTATTACTTTAAATCGGTCTGGAGCTGCAAGTTACTCGTGAATTTATATCAAGTGGTGAAATTCTAATTATAAAAGTGCTTTACAGTGTTCAATTTAGTAGTGTATTATGGCCATCGTAACGTAAATAAATCTGTGTCTTCTGCTTCATGGATAATTTCGGATTACTCTCTTTTAGGTGAGTTTATGCTTATATTTTCCTGGAAACTTCTTATTTATGGTTACTATGTGTTATTTATCCACTTTATTGTATTAGGAGTGTTGTTGGCTCGACTTTAATGTGGTATCGTCTACTGAAATTAACCTTAAACTTGGCCGAATTCTCGCGGAATATAGAGAATATAACTAGGGATACCTTACAGGATGCTTAAGGCGGGTTTACACGGTTCACTTTTCCTAATCACTCGGGGTGAAAGTGAAGATGAATTCAATACTCGTTTACACGTATCACCACAAATGAACCATTCAAGATGGCAACAAACAGACTCGTGCGTGTAGAAATGGATTTATTTTTCAGAAACCTCGCCTAAAGAATTAAAAGTTACATCGTGAAGAAAGTTAATTGACATAATAGAAGTTGGTGGACATGAAGTTGGATTTTGCGGCGTGGTAGAATGAGTATTGGAGAAAAACGGCATTTAAAAATCATCTTCGAATGCATAAATCACACAGAATTGTTATTTAAAAAAACAAACTTGTCACTAATTACAAAACAGGACATTAATAAGAAAATGTCTTCTGGCTAAACTGATAACTGCTTTGAAACACATACACTTTACCTACAAGCACACCACATTTGTCTGGTTTTAAAACTGTAGTTAATTCACTAGAACACTTGGTTCGGATAGTTTTAATTTTACGTTTGATGTCTTCTGTCGTCAAAAGTGGGAGATTCAATTATTTAATCATGCCCTCTGTACCACTATTCCTTGCTTTTATTTGTATAAGTTTCAAATTTTGTTTTTGTTCTATAAACACTCGTTATTATGGAAAGAACTTAAAAATAAAAGTATTTCTTCTTTTCATTTAGAAATCATTATGCGTTGAAAACAATAACATTCGGAAACAAACAATTGCAACTGATTCAGGCGTGTGTTTCATTTCGACTGTTTACACGCGTCACTCTTGATGATTCATCCGAGTGAAACGCCGAAAGTGAACGAAAAGTTGAACCCGAGCCAACTTCTTTCATCCGTCATCTTGGATGATCACTTTGGATGATTCTCTGTTGACACAGTTCACTTTCCTTTCACTGCGAGTGATTGTGAAAAGTGAACCGTGTGAACCCGCCTTAAAATATTGAAACCCTCCATGTTTCCTCGTTCCTGCCAGTTGTTTAGCAGGCGGCCCATCCCCGTGATGCGGAAGCAGCGATACTTACCAGCAAACAGCCTCGGATCTGTAATATTTTAGTTGATAGTAAATTTTGCCAACAGAATTAAACTTGAGAAATTTCTCAAAGTGCTCAACATTTCTTTCAAGCTCACTGTATATTGCAAGAATGAATGCTTTACATCTTGTGTATGTTTGTTCAATCTTCTTTATGTTTCGCAGTCCGATTTAATATTCAACCATACGATATGGAACCTTGTGTCAGTTTAAACTTTCCTATTTACGAAAATAAACGGAGTGATCTGCAACTGAATTTGATACTATGATTAGGGACCATTTTCAGATAGAATCTTGTCAAGATAGGTTTATAACAGGTACGAGGGAAACGTGCACATCTACGGTCAAAGGTAATGACCGAACCTGCTATCGTAAAGCACTGTTTTGTCATCACAATGGGAAGTGTTGAAACATTTACCCCCAAAAGAATTTTAAACAAAGAAATTGTATAATACAACTGCAGATGTATAGGGTAAGTCCCAGTGGGACACAATCCCAATCATAAAGTGGTCCGACTGTTATCATCAGTTATTGTATAGATTACCGACTGTGTCCCGCAGTAGTTTCGACAGGCCCTCTTTTGCACCCTCTGCAACTCCTGTATTTGATACCCATAATGTGGGCCCCATACTACACTACCATATTCAAGCAATGGTCTGACCAAAGGTTTTGCCAGTAACACTCTGCTTAGTCACTCATTGCAATGTAGTCCTACCTTCTTCCAATCTGAGCATTTTATCAAAAATTAATAGGTTTCTGAGATATTGGAAACGTTTGCGAGGTTATAGTGTAGAGGCATAACTATTGACAATACACAGAGTATGGAATCATCGTGGCTCTCCCACCAGAGGATGCAGGTTCGAGTCGCGATCCACATTTCCGTTTCTGAATCACTCCACGCAAATGCTGAAATGTTGGCTTCACAAGGCTGGGGCCAAATTCCTTCCTGTTCATTTCCCACCTCTAATGGCTTCGACGAGGTCTAGAACCATAAAGAAAAAGACTTTCGTACTCGAATGTTTGAAAACGTTTCTTCTAATTCATTTGAAATTTTGTGTTACGTTATTAGTTCACAGAATTTCTTTACCATGAAAAAAATTTCTCTTTCCCCGAGAAAGGTTAAACGAATATAACATTCTCCAGAACAAATTAATAGGTAGTGAAATGAAAATTGCCATATTTCATTACAAACTGAATTACTGTGCAAAATCTTCACATAAATCTGAAAATATTTAGAATTGCTATAATGTGTTGCAGAATGTAATGGACAGTTGTAAGTTATATGAGATGACTGTACCTCAATGTCCGCCACCTCGTAGTGGAGCCCGAGGCACTCCACCAGCAAGATGTCGTTCTCGTCTGTCGCCAGATCCAAGTCCAGCATGATGAGGAGGTCGATGATGGACAGTCTGAAATACAGCAACGGCACACGTGTAAACGAAAACCACTCCACACACGTGGTCCTTAATCCATATAACACATTCATTCATTTTATTTGGTCCTATACCTCATTTACATATAACTTGTATAATGAATTAGGACAAGTCAAGGTACAGTATATTTAATATTATTCTTATCTTACTTAACAATTTTGTGTCTTAAGTTAACTATAAATCGTTTAATACAGTTTTTTTTTTTTTACAAATATGTGCTGTAATATCCTATATAAGTACAAACTACTACAAACAATTTTTTATTCTCCCTTTCCTTCCCTCATTCATCAGTTAAATACTCTTTGATTGAGTAGAAGGCTTTATCACATAAATACTCTTTAAGCTCTTCTCCCTTGTTACTAATTAATCTTATATCTGTCGGAAGCTTATTGAACATTTGGGCTCCCGAATAGGAAGGACATTTTTCAATTTTTTGTGTGTTGTGTGCGTGTAAATTGAAATTAATTTTATTACGTGTTTCATATTCGTGCACTTGTTCATTCTTTTTAACAACCTTCTTTGTGAGTGAGAGCAGTATAGTCTTATATATGTATATACAGGGAAATGTTAGAATCTTCAAATCTACAAAATATTTTCTACATTAAACCATTCTTTTTTCTTTTAGTATTGTTCTAATCATATGTTTTTGTATTTTTATTATTCTCATTACGTTATTTTCTGTGGGCCTTCCCCACGCTGATATACCATATCTCAGTTGGCTTTCAAAAAGGGAGTAGTAGATAATCATCAGAATATCCCTGCTACAGAATTCTCGGAGGTAGCTGACCATAAATACAATAGGGGTTAGTTTCTTACGGCATTGATCCACCTGTTTTTCCCAATTCATGAATTTGTCTATTTGAATCCCTAGCAAGTTAGCTGATTCTGTCTCCTTTATTTGCTCACTGCTTATGTTTTAATTTGTTCTTTCGACTCAAATGATATCATTTGGGTTTTGTTTAAGTTGATTAGAAGATAATTATCTTCTAACCATTTTGCTAGTCTCTGGAAGTAAATCCCCAAATGCTAAGCAACTTATGAATTCAACCATTCCTTATGAACTTTCTTAATGATTCACGGTAATACTTAAAATTTTAGTTCATAGTATTTCTTTATTTTATTTTACAGCTATATCAATCCTTGTTTGAGGATGTAGCCTCTTTAAGGTTGATGAGCTGTATTTAACAGTTTAATTTGGTTCTAGTTCGTTCCAGGCTGATGGATCTTGAGCGACTCTCTTCCAGTTCTCGCCTGTTACTTGTGGTTTGTCTTCCTGTTGCTGTTTTCAGGTTCCTTGGTGTCCTGTCCAGTACTGCCGTAGTCCATCTGTCGCCTCTTTTTCGAGCGATACGACCAGCCCATTGCCATTTATGGGTCGTGATTCTTTCTAAGATGTCCGTCACTTTGGTTGTCGAACGAATGTAGTCGGCCCTTTTCCTGTCTCTTCCAGTAAACTCTAGGATTGCTCTTTCCATACTTCGCTGGGCAGTTCTCAGTTTTTGCTTCGTGTGGCTATTTAGGGTCCACGTCTGGCAGCCGTATGTGAGGGCCGGTAATACACATTGCTGAAATACCTGTTTTTCAAGATGTACTGGCATAATTGATATAGCAACTATGGAATTTATTCCGTATGCTCTGCAGCCCAGCTTTATATATAGTTCATAGTATTGTTATGACTGAAATCGTTCCCACTAGCAGATGGTCAGAATGATTCTGGGATCAGACTTAATTAAATGGTTGCTTAATACGAAAACAAACAGCTGCAGATGGTAACTGTATAGCACAGACTGGTACGTTGAGGTATCGCTAGGGTACGCGCGGTACCTGTGGGCGTCGATGACACTTACGAGAACGGTCCGCTGCCGGTGATGTAGAGCAGGTCCCCTCCCAGCCAGCCGTCGATGCTGTAATCCCCAGTGATGGTGACGTTGGGGAACATGATGCTTACCGGGAACTTAAACCCGACTATGGAGTAAGTGCCGTTAATTGCTAAATAGTCCAACAGATCTGCGATGACCAAGTTTTGCAGCGTGATCTTCATGCTGTGAACAGAAAAAATAAACGAACAGTCCGTCATATTTCATTAAGCCTCTCACAATTCCTGCATACGATTCGGTGTTAATTGAAAAAAAAGAGGGAAAAACTGGCAAGACTAATGGTAACGAAACAAAAATAATGGAGGAGAATGCCTTTCTAAAATAGGACTTTAATAAAGTTGGAAACTTGAGAGGGCAAGAAATATTCGCTGAAGTCCCGAAAATGATTGGATACCTCGTAATATTGTGTGTGAGCTCTTTTGTCCTGCGAAATGTAGCAAACCAACGTGACGATGACTCGGCAGGTCGTCGGAAACCCCTCAAGGAATACACAGCCGCGCCGCCTATGCATCGTCCCTTATTGCTGCCTGTGTAGGCTTTCGATCATGTCGCAGGTATCTTGGATTGGGTTCTGCCTGACTATCACGTTTACTATATAGCAAAGTGATGTTCCATTTCAAGTATCAAGTTTTCGATATTACCAGACCATAATCAATTGTGTATTATAACGGCCAATCTTGTAGGACGGGGTTTATTAAGAATTTGAATTATTTATTACATTCTAAAAATAAACACACGTTTGATCCGTTTGGTCATTTTGATGTTTCAACAAACTGTTGATTTATGACAAATATAGATTTACAAATGTTTATAAATTCATTTCGCAATTATTCACTCATCAATATTCAAGTAAATAATAATAATTATTAAGGAGACCCCACAGCACCTCCTTATATATAGTACAAACTGGGAACAAGGCAATCACCAGGTCTCAACTTTAGATAATGCGCGATCATTATTATTATTATTACTTATGTTTACCCTTTTTTAATCCTCTCTTTGCCTCCATCGCCACTACCTATATCGAACCACCAATAACGTAAGGTGATAGTCTTTGGTTTAAATTAATTTTTTAATTGTATATATATTATTTTGCTCTTCCCACCGACCAGAGATCAGTTTTGATATTATATATCCTCAGGTATCAGCTCTGTATCACTGCCCCTATACTTGTCCTCTGTTTGAATTTACCCCCACCATACTCCTGAGAAACAGTCTTTCTGTGAGATAGTCTCACCCACCTCCCACAACGTTCCGTTGACAAAGGGCTCGTCCCGAAAATTTCTGTACGATTTGTATTTTTGTCTTCTGTGTTTGTACACTCTGCACATCCACCGCCTTGAGCGCCATTCGCGAGGACGGCGGTTCAAATCCGCATCCCGGCATCCAGATTCGGGTTTTCCAAGATTTCCCCAAATCACTCCAGGCGAATGCCGGGATGCTTCGTTCAAACAGGCTATGGCCCAACTCCTTCCCGTTCCATGCCCCCCAGTCGCATCCCACCTCTAATCACCTCGCTGTCGACAAGGCGTAAAGCCCAAGCAAAAAAAAAAAATTAATGTAAGTGGTGCGACTGTATACTCACGCGGACTCCCCGGAGCCGAGTGTGAGAGAGATCTCCCTGTTTATCTCTAGCGGGTCCAGGGGCGGCAGGACTCCGCTGCCGTCGATGTTCTGCAGGAACTGACGCAGCGTCACGTTCACGAACTCTATGATCTGCGTCTCGTACAGCCTCGGCGCGACCTTACGGAACGCTGCAAGCAGAGAGGAGCGTAAACAGAGTGGTCTATGTCGGCCCCCAGGGGTCGATTTCGTGGGTTCTCCCAAAGCCAATTCAGGCGTGTGCCAAAGTAATTTAGCTTCATACTATCGTTAAAGCTATCATCACTTCCTGCTGCAAAACCTACGATGATATACTTTTTTCAAGAAAATATTTTAAAAAATGGGACAATTCGTTTTGTTTTACTAGGTATCAATGTATTACTGTGCTCTATTTTTGTTAGAAACATAAATATAACGTTTACAATTTCGTTGTTACAGTAAAGGAATCCAAATCACTCCAGGCAAATGCCGGGATGCTTCCTTCAAAAGGCCATGGCCGAATTCCTTCCCATTCCTTGCCCCCCCCCCCATTCTTTCCCGTCTCTAAAGACCTCGCTGTTAGAGAGACGATAAGCAGGAAAAAAGTAAAGTATTGAATAAAAGTTGTACGTACTTCCTTAGTTTTACAATAGTACACACTACAAAAAAGCAATAACAAAGTAAAAGCATGGTTAACAGTTTAAGAAAAGTCAACATTAAGCTGCGTTCCCACGATCTCTTGTAACGGAGGCGAGACGGGACGGGACCTCATTAGCCGAAGTGTAGGGACGAATGCGCGCCGAAGGTTAGCCCTCGCTTACCTCGCCGTCACCTCCGCACCAGGTTGCCTAGTGTCGTTTAGCACAGAGCACTTTACAGCAACAGAAGGGGTGCGCACCGCTGCTGCAAACCGATGGCAACAGCGCACCGCTACACACGCCTGTGATGTCTACCGACTCAGAGTGGGTAGCTGCGTCTCGTCCCCGCTAACAGAGGCGGCCCTGTTCCCATGGCGTGTGGTCGAGTATCCGTCCCGTCCCGCCTTCGGTACAAGACGTCGTGGGAACGCGGCTTTAGAAATATGGTCAAACGGTGAGCAGGAAAGAAACGTTTGTGGATCTGTGATTTTAATGAGTTGCCTTTGAAAATGTCGAATCCATTTTGATGATACGTGTACCAGCCGATACTGAAACTCAGTGACGCGGCGGTAGGCACGACCTTATTGATTTCAGTGTCGTTCGTGATAGAATGATTGCGCTCACTGCAGTACCGCCTCATGAGCGTATTTATATACAGGGTGATTCAAAATGTTTGTCGGGGTTTCAAAAATTTCCTACATTTAGCACAATTGAGATACAAATTTGAATTTTATTTTGATGTGTAAGGAAACTCAAGTTTTTTTTATCTCCATTACAAATGTTCGATATGTGCGCCCTGTGTCACTCTGCACACATCTATGCGACAGTCCATTTCATCCCACACGCGACGCAGCATGTCATCAGGAATGTTTAGAAAGGCGGCCCTGATCCGTTCTCTCAGTTGCGGGATAGTCGCAGGTAGAGGAGGAAGATAAACTTGATCATTGACCTAACCCCACAGAAAAAAACCACATGGGGTTAAATCTGGTGAACGAGGTGGCCAAGCCATGAGCATTTGGTCACTCTCCTATCCATCGCTGCGGCGATTGTTCGTTGAGAAATGTTCTGACCTCCCGATGGAAATGAGGTGGAGCACTATCTTGTTGGAATATGAAATCATCCACCTCTTTCAGCTGAGGCAGCCACCACTCAGAGATCATACACTTTCGCCTTGGAAACAGCAGCGAACACACACACTTGTGGAGAATCACGCTGGTGTTCAATAAAAGCACTGGGATTTTCTGTCCCCCAAATCCGCACATTATGCTTGTTTAACTTTCCCGCACAAGTGAAAGTTCGTTTCATCACTAAAAATTAATTTTTTTACAAAACCCATCTTCCCCCGTTTTTTTCTTGCATAATGTTGCAAAACGTGAGACGTTTGCGATGGTCGTCAGGTGTTAAAGCCTGAAGCAGCCCTAGGCGATAGGCCTTCATTTTTAGGCGTTTTCATAGCACGCGCCAAACTGTGGTTTGCGGAATGTTCAGTTCTCTGCTGCCTCTTCTTGTTGATTTCCGCGGGCTACGTTGATCAGCTTCTCTGACGCGGTTCACGTCGACTTCCGACACAGAAGGACGCCCACTGCTTTTCCCTTTGCATAAGCAGCCCCTCTCCACGAACTGCGCATACCACCTCCGAATGGAATTGTCTGAAGGCGCATCCTTCATAAATTTTGTTTCGAAAGTGCCGTTGGACGACGGTAACTGACCGACACACGTGAAAATCTAGAGTGCAAAATGCCTTCTCTATAGCGTTAACTGCCATATTGCAAGCACTGACATCTGGCGGAACAAAACGTAAATACAAGATTAGCGGCTGCTACAAAACAAAACTTTGAGAGTTTGTCTATTCATCCATGCAAAGTATGTTTAGTACACAGCCGGTAAAAAAATTAATGAAACCCCGACAATCATTTTCAATCACCCTGTATATGGCAGAGCCTACTAAACGGTATACGTACACTGGTTCCACCGACTAGAAGACTCACAACCAAGCAGAAGTTTCATATGAGTTCTCAGAGGGAGTAGTCGGAAGGTCTAACTGATAACAGCATAGGATCAGAGTTTGAAACTTATGACTTCCAGAGACTTCGTCTTCTATTTATGACAAAGAGTTGAAACTATTCCTATAAGGAGGGGGGGGGGGGAAGCTAAGGGACTTAAGCCCCCAATAAAGCATCAAGGTCTCCCCCGACGACATCGCAATTTTGGGGTCCTTTTTGGCCCTACTGTTCTTATAAGGGCGACAATCCGAAATAAAATGTTGAGATTTCTGAAATCGACTCCCCTCCTTTAAAGCTTACCCTCACCCAAGTCAAGCTCCCCCCAACCAGGATGCTGGATCAGCCACTGATTCCCATAATACGTTTTACCTTTGTATCACTTCCATTGGCTAAATCTTCTGATCTTAATATCGCTTTCCTGACGGCAACCTTTACGAGTACACACCAACTCTAGAGATATCGCCAAAACACTGTGACCACCTGCTTATTATCGCGCTGATCCACCTTTCGAAGGCAACACAGCGGCGATTCGGTGTGGCATGGATTCGACAAGTATTTGGTAGATTTGTGGATGTATCTGAAATGTTTCTATGCTCAGACACGAAGTTGACTTAAATCATGGACCGGTGGTCCGTGGCCGCGATGGCGTCCCAGATGTGTTCCGTCCGGTTGGGATCAAGCGGACGTGGTGGTCGAGACATCGGCGTGATTTCACTGTCACGACCATCAAACCACTGTGGCACGGACAGCTGTCCCGCTGGAAGAAGTGAAGGGACTCGGGACGTCCACAATAATTTTCTCGTAGTCCATAACCGACACGGTGCCTTCGATCACTGTGACAGGTCCAAGTGAATGCCGCCACAGCGTAATACCACGGCCATGGCACAGTATACGCTTCCAGCAGGGATGACGGCGTGACTGGGAACTTCTGCCGACTCTGATAAGAAACGTGATTCATCCCACCAGGCGACACGTTTCGATCGATACGCGACCCAATCTTGTGTCCACTGCAGTCGTAATTGAAGGTACTGTCGGGTCAACATGGGAGCACGTAGTGGTCGTCTGCTGTGGAAACCCCATGTTCAGCAATGTGCACTGTACGGTGTGTTCCGAAACACTTGTGCCCGCACCAGCATTGTACTCTGCCACAGATCGCCCCCTGTCCTGCTTTACAGAGCGGGCAAGCCTCCAACTTGTGGCCTGCTCGTGGTTTCGCCGTACTTCAGTCGCTTTCCATAAATGCTCACTACAGTAGCACGCGAACACATGACCAGGCTTGCCGTTTCCGTTACCAGGTTTCGTTGTCAATCTGAATAATGTCGGCTGATCTCCCCATATGCCACACGTGTGGTCAATATAACGACCCACGATGCGTCTCTGCTCCCCTTATATTTTTTGCTTACTACCTGACGTCATTCAGTCTCACGGACACAATGTTTTGGCTCATCAGTGTAAGAGGCAATCACGCAGCTGAGAGCTAAGAATTTATTTCAACAATTGCTGTCTGCTTCAGTCACATTTCCTGCTTGTTACTAAATAGAATATACACCCACGAGCAATCATCTTGGGCTTCCTCGTCGCGCGCTTGGCTCCCTGTTAGTTACCGTTCCCGGGGCAAGTGCCGTCCACGATGAAGGTGCCGTTCGGGAAGCACGAGTTGAAGGCGTTGGCCGCCGCCACCAGCGTCAACAGCAACACAGCTCCTCGTAGCCACATCTTGCGGGACCAACTGCAACACCAGACACACACCTCCTCAACAACTCATCCTTACCTGTTACCTGAGATTTCACTCTACCTGCAACGTAAACGCATGTTCATGATAATGGGATTGCCTGATCATCGAACACCAAGCAAAGTATTTTTCATTTTACAATACTTCACCAGAATCGTATGTAAAAAAATTACTAAGAAAGAAATATGTTACGAAGTAAAATTCTCTGTATGCAGTGAGGGCACAGACAAATGTTGACCGAGGTTTTCTCTGAGGATTTGTGGGTTAAAATTCAATTTAATTTAATTGCGATGGATCTGACGCTCCAGTAGCAATTTCCCCTTTCCTGTACTCGCCTACTTTTGGCATCTACTAATTTAAATTTTAAATTCTTTCAACCTTTTTTGGTGAATTATTGATCATTTCTCTTGGTAGCTTATTCCAGTACATGGCTAGCTTATCTACGAAAGAGAATCTTCCCACACCCTTGTACATGAAATTGAGTGCCAGCTTGTGGTCATGGTCATCTCTTCTCTTCCATGCACTACTTTTAATTCTTATACAAATATCTTTTTATGCCTCATCACCAATAAACGCCTCGTAAACTCCCATCACCCTGTTCATCCTCCTCCTGTCTTCCAATTAATCCCATTTCAGCTCTTTTTATCATATCTGTTAATCTTTATGTTCTGCGGTAATTTCGACTCACGAATCTAGCAGCCCTTCTTTGCACCCTCTCCAACTCCTGTATTTGATACCCATAATGTGGGTCCCATACTACACTACCATATTCAAGCAATGGCCTCACTAAAGTTTTTGTCAAACTGTTCTTCGAAAGAGCAGGTCACAATCGGCCCAGACTGTTTTTCTTCAGCCATTCACTACGAGAAGTATGTGAATAATAACTAACTACAGGCTAAAGTATGGCGGGATATCCTGGCCATAGAAACCCAACAATCGAAGGAACTCTGATTGTACAGCACTTCAGCAGCAGACTATGAAAGACGATCGTGCTCAATTTCTAAGGACTGGCAAAGGTTAAACGCTTAACTTCTACGCAGAGCATATGTAACATGAGGCAAAAGGGGGCAATGTTGATGGTGTTTTACCCTTGGGGTTTGAGGATTGAACGTGATGAACCCCGAGTTACCTTCGGAAGAGGGGCCCAGAACAGACCCCGACTGCTTTTCATCTGCCATTCACAACGCGAACAATACATCGATACATTTACAATAATCACACGCATCGATGTATGTGGAAAAAATATGGCGAATGTTTCAATAAAAAAAAATAATACATTACGATATACGTTACAATTGGTTCGTACAGAGGAACGAATATCTACTCACCTGTCAGCTGCGAGTGACGATATCTGCAGCTGTGAGGAGATGGCCACACGCTTTATCGCTGATGGCCGCCACTTAGCATATCAGCAGAAATACCAGAGACAGATAAAAACTAAATATGATTAAGGTGATAAGGTTGGGAACGAATTGTTTGTCGAAGACTTGAAATGTAAATATCTTGGCATTACATTTGATAACAAATTCCACTGCGCAGGCTACATTGGACAAGCAGTAGGAAAAGGTTTCAAAATCTTTAATTTGTTGGAGAGATTGATGAGGGGTTCGTACTTCGGTGAGACCATTGCTTGAATATGGTGGTGTAGTATGGGACCCACATTATGGGTATCAAATACAGGAGTTGGAGAGGGTGCAAAAAAGGGCTGCTAGATTTGTTTCTGGAAATTATCGCAGAATGCAATCAGCAACAGATATAATAAAAGAGCTGGAATGGGATTCAGTGGAAGACAGGAGGAGGGTGAAGAGAGTCATAGAGTGTACAAGGCGTATATTGGTGATGAAGCGTGGAAAGATATTGGTGGGAAAATTAAGACTGGTGCGTAGAAGGTAAAGGTGACCATTATCGCAAGCTGGCCTATGAATTCAGGAATAAGGGTGTGGGAAAATTTTCTTTCGTAGGGAAAGGAGTGATGGACTGGAATAATTGCCAAGAGAAGTGATGAATAATTTATCAAAAACGCTGAAATGATTTGAATCGCTAATTGCAGAAAGGGAACATGTCCATTTCTTGACAAAAACTTTTTTTTCCGAAAAAGGTATCTTTGAACTTAGCCCTTTCATTCTCTGTGGAAATACATTTAAAAAACATTTAAATAATATGCTTCTCATTCCATATAACCACAAAATGTGATACTGAGTAGTCTACCGTACGAACGTAATATAGTTTTTTGTCATGTCCCTAAAACTTTTCAAACTGGACATGTTCCCTTTCTGCATTTAGCGATTCATTAGAAGTAAAAATTTGTAGAGGACAAAAGTAGGTTGGAAGAGGAAAGGAGAAAGGCGGGTGTGTGTAAGGATATTGCCACCGGAGCGGGCGCTCCATCGCAATTTTACCAATTGTTTTAATTATTATTCTAAGTCACAGAACCCCGATTAACGCGGTGGCCTGACTGTCGGTTATCACAGACAACTGTATGTGATCTGAGACCTTGTTTACCGCGTGGTGATAAGATAATCATCTTATCTCAAGAGCCTTGGATTACTTTATATAAACTGATTAAAGTCGCACGAATTAAAATTATTCATCACCTTGCAAATGTACACAGGACGGTAAATAACTTTCGATTACTGTAGAGGACTTTTATTTCACTGATTTTATGTATGAGACGTTGCCTCATGTTCATTTAAAGTGACGGTATTTATCCTTGAAGTACGTTCCAAATACTTGTTTCAAAGCTTATGAGCGGCCATTTCTTATTTCTGTATATCTGAAGTGTACAAAACGCTCTTTGATTGCGTTATCAAATGCGAACTGTTCTCATGGTTTAAGGATAGTACTCAGATTTTTCTTTCTAGTATTCCTAAAATCTATGCTTCACTACAACAAAGTGCTGTATTCCCCATATAGAGCTTTTAAAAGTTCTTTCTGAGTCCTAGAGCAATATTTGAAACTAAAAGATTTCGCCTTTTCAAGAAGGTCCTTTTTGCTAGCGTTTTTAAAAAAATGTTTTCTGCTTTTAATATAAGTATTAACTTTTCCTATTACATCCAATCTTATTCTTATATTTAACTTACTATTATAGTTGGTTATTGTGGAAATTATGGCCATTAGCTAAATACTTTTAATTTGGCTTGAAATTAGGGCTAACGGCTTCCTAGGCACTATCTCTCCTAGGAAAAGTGAATCAGAAATCCGTAAAATAGGTAACAAAGGCTTAATGCGCACTGAAATGTACAGCTACGCACATTACTGACATCACTCGAGCCGATTTCGACGACATTCACAACTGCGCCAACAAATACAAACGAATCCTACGTCGCCTCACAATCTTAGCCCAAACTATGCGTCAGTTCTGTGTCACTTTCGTAAGGACTTTGGCAAACAGTGGCTCTTCTCTTTTGTATGATTTCAGGCACAAGGGTGTCAGGAATTGGAATAAGTTACTAAGGGAAATGATGAATAATTTACCAAAAACGTTGAAAGAATTTAAAGTTGAAATTTGTAAAGGGTAAATGTAGGTGGGTGCAGGAAAGGGGGAAGATGGGTGTGTAGGGAAATCGCCAATGGAGCGTGCCCTCCATTGCAATTTAATTAAATATTATTATTATTAATCAATCCTTGTCAATACAGTCTCCAAACGGCACTAAATGTGGACGCACAAGAGTTTTGTGGGTTACAATTTTTAAAATTTGGATTCTGGATCACACTTTAGAACTGTTTAAGTTATGTGCAAGTACCATTTTATTTGTATGAAATCGAACATGATATTTTTATGTTACTTGAGATATTAGTATCAGTTGTGACATTTCATTTAATATGTATTGATGTGTAACATTTTTTATTTGTTTCTGCATTTACAGCTTTCATTGCAAGCAGCATGTTGCCTGGTGCATATATTTTTTGCCTGCGGTTATTGAACTGAAATACAATTGTTAACAGAACACTTTAAAAGTTTCATTTACTTAATACTTCTGATAAATGATATATTTCCAGAGTACTTCTGAAACGATGAGAATTTATTGTTTTTTTCATTAATTTTAATTGCGATGGAGCTAACGCTCCTGAGGCAATTCCCTGGTCATCTCATTATATATTTTTATATAATTTTCTTTAAAATTTTGTTTTATAATATGAGTGTTAAATTCCTCCCCCATTTACATTTCCGATTCGAGAATCTCCTCTTTGTGATTTTCAATACCAGTTTATTCGAGATGTAAATCATATAACAATCTCATGCAAAAAATTTAAACCTCATCAGGATAAAATGATTAGTATATTAGCCATAATGGGAATACCCTACCAACAAATTTAAGCCTCCAACAGACTACCTGATTAGGTCGGCCTGACCATATCAGCCACAAAATCGGGTCTCGCATTCGGCACCGTGACCACGTCACCGGTTTCATCAAAACAACAAACAAATGCATTTGTTTTGGCGTTAACTGTTAATTTAGAAAACAAAAGCATATGTCCCAAGAATGGCTTCAGAAAAGTAATGAATTTAGCCACATTAAATTAATTAGGAAAAATGACGCTGATGATCTACTGAGCTTTAAAATGTAGTAAAACCTCTGATCGCAAGGCAAGTTACCATCATGAGAGGATATGCAACTGCGGAACTATTGACTACAACTCCTTACGTATTTAGCAACGGGTAGAGAGTATGCTAATCTCAAGTTCAGCTGTGCTATATCTGCACAATTACTCTCGCAAATAGTACCAGAAACACGTGAAGCTATTTGTAAGGTTTTGAAAAACTCCAATTTTTAATTTGAACATATAAATTAAATTAAATATGTCAAGAAAAACTTATAGTAAATTATTTTTTATTTTCATAAGAATAATTTTCAATTTCATTAATCCCAATATTAATCTGAATAATTTTTCCATGATTAAAAATTGTTTCAAAACTGTCTGTCACCACTGTTATTTGGTTGTTGTGAATATTTTGCCGGAAAATTATTAAGTTCATTAATAAATTTTGATGCCTAAAACAGAGTATGAAAGTTTAAATGTTGCCAGACAATATGAGAGAATATGGTAATTTAATGACGGTGGCTTAATGGACGGCAAGGATATTGTTATTTTAGAGCGAAGGAGAAGTGGATCATTATTTTACAGCTACAAGGGGATATTTAGGGTTGTACTGTTTGCTTCACCAACGGACTTGTGTCAGATGGAGACATACTAAAATGCACAAAGTGCCATGGGTCTTGTTGCTTGGAACAAATAGGTTGGCTCCATATGTTTTCACTGACGACAACGCATTTGTTTTGAATGTACATTTCTTGAAACCATACACACAGAGTAGTTCATTTTTTTATTTTTTATTATTATTATTTATTTATTTATTTGCCCTTTGGTCTGAGACCATTTAGCCAGCATTATACATTAATGTTTGTTTGTTATTTTCTTCTTACAGAGTATTGGAGGCTTCAAATCTTCAGTTCTGTGTCTTGAAGGAAGCGAACTATTGCCTTGTAGTTCATTTATTTTGACTTGATTGTCAATATTTATAATCTCTGGTCAATAGGTACAGTTGCATGTTGATCACGTGCTATTGTTTTGTTTGTTTTGGTGGAAATAGTTTAAGTTTTGGGAATTGAATATGTCAAGTGAGGTTGGACGTACTGTTTTTCGGATTTGTGTTTGATTTCGAAAGAAGTTTATTATGCCACTTCGTAGGAGATCTAACCTGGGTGCTGTTAGTAGATCAGCCAGGGAATCGCGGCTGTATCGGTTGAAGGAGAGTCCCTCTGAACGAGAAGCTCGTTTGGAGAGGGAGAGAGCGCGCTCAGCACAGTACCGCGCGACTGAAAGTAGTTCCCAGCGACAAGCTCGCCTGGCCGCCATGGCCCTGACCAGTCGGATGCGGTACTGGAGCCGCATAAAGGCTGCCGAAGCGGCGCAGAGAGCCAAAGTAAGTTAAAGGGCCGTAAGATGCCGAGTCGTGAACATTAATAAAGATTATACGGCGATGTATTAATGCGCGTGTGACTGAAGCTATGATTTCTTATAGACAATATTGGAGAAATTTGAGGTTATGTTTCAAAGCAGCCTGGGGTTAAATCCAGATTGCGATACCGCTACCACTACTTTGCACCACACGACTATAGTATGATATCGGAGACACTGAAATTATATGACTTTAAAGGCAGATTCTTATATATCTCGACGAGACAACCCTAAAGTAAAGAATAATTTTTTAAAAAAATATCTAGCTTAGTTCTCAAGAGATCTAATGTTAAAAATTATTTGTAGGTATCGTTATTTGTGCTTTTGGTCGCGTTTTTCTTCTGGTCCAGGCTGTATTTCACCTAACAACAATGGCTAGGATGAAAACAAACCTTTTTAGTTCTAGATGGGGTTATCGCTACAATCTTTTACCGCCTCGCGTATTAAACCCACACATCATGTGGTATATATGACGTGATTGTGATGTATGGTCCAGTCTGCCTTACAACTTAAACACAAATGATTACTGATGAAATCATATTTTAGAAATGTGCATTTCGGTCGTAATGCAGCCTCGACCAAAGTGAAATGTAACCATAACACACACAATTGCAGATACCCAATTTTTAAATCATATCTATTGCTGATACTTTGTTGTTACGTGCAGACTGAATATGTCACTATGACGTCATATAGCCTATACCATGAGACCTGTGTGTTTACTATGCCAGGTGGTATAAGATTGAAGTGGTATTCCCATCTAGAATTAAACCAACAAAACACCTATTGTGCCTGTTCACTGTGTATTTCCTAGTGAATTAAGCAGATTTTTTTCTGGTCCAGGTATCATGTCAACATAACAACCTCAATTTGGAGATACGATATCTAAAAAACTAAGAGAGGTATCAAAAAATGGTTTTCTTTACTTTTGATTTGTCTCGTCGATTTACAGAACAATTCATCATCAAACATGGAATTTTCGAAATTTTTCTAGGCTACTTTTCAACCTAACCTACTCAGGTTTGACGTACGATACCTAGAGAACTAGGTGATATATCAAACCATTTTATTCTTTCCGTTTGTCTTGTCGAGACAGTCGATCATAAAATTTATCAAAGTTAAGTGGCTCGGATTTTGAAGAATCCCTCACCACACTGATATCTATGGTGTAAACATTTCCACCAATGTTGTTTATGATTACCGGGTATGACACATACACTGCGTGGACAGCCACAGATATTACTAACAGGATCTGCTCGAATTTTTTCCCCTGGTGGAGACAAGTGGAACACAATATTTCTGTAAATTAATACGAGAAGAAGTAAATATTATGTAGGTGTGATACCAGAATCTAGAATTAAGCCCTTCCATGTATTTCTGTATCCAGATGATCAAAATTATACTCATAGCTGCAAGCATCAGTAAAATAATCTGCAGTTGAAGCAGCAGATTTATTTTGCCAGCAAAACATAAAAAACTACTCTGTTATAAAAATTAACAGTAATTAATTAACAGTAGGATTTTTCCCCCACAATTTAATGATGGATACATCTTGGTATGTTGAATCGATATAGATTGAGTACTTTCGCTGTATGCAAATACTGCATTTCAATTACTTCCATGAAATTTTTCTACTGATCCTGGCCACATTTCAACATAATCGCAAGGAAGGGGGGGGGGGAAACAATGGTTTAGTTTGATATGATCCCTGTACCGACAACGTTGTAACAGTATTTCAATCTGTATATGAAAAAACATTTTGGCTTAATTGTAGATAGTGATACCACTAATGTTGAAAACTATGATTATTAATCTTTATTTCATTTGGTTTGTTACCACACCAAAAAATAAAAAAAAACATATTTCCATGACATTCGTAGCTGCCCCCATATACATCACACACGGAAACCATGACGTCATATGTAACAGCCGATATTGGGGTTTACATCGGTGTTGTCTGCATTGAGGTAAGTAGTGACAGCAGTATTGGTTTCTAGAATTAACCTGCAACCTGGAAGACAATGACTATCTACTCTTGTTTATGATTTGATCTGCTTTCGTGAGTGTTGTGTTACTGATGTGATTACTTTAAGTCGATGCAAATATTTCAATATTTGTCAACCTTAATGCAGTATTGTCCAGGATTAAAATAACTAAAGATGGTGGTGTAATCAGTTGGACACAAGAAGGAATTGTACATTTGGTCTAAAAATCAGTAGATATGTTCATTGGACATTACTATTTAATATATGTTGCAATTAGAGCTGTAAAATATATCAATTTGTCACAAACTTTACTCAAAAAAAGTTATTATATTAAGCATTGAGCAACTGGTAGAAGTCAGATATTTTTTAAAATGATATGTACAGCAAATACGCTACACACAGTCATCAATTATCTGCTCAAATATCACTGGAACTTAATTTAAAAAAAAAAAAAAATCCAAATTTGGTCCAGGCTGCATTTCAACATATCAGTAGGTGCCACTAATAATGCTTGAAAATCAGGATAACTTAAATTTTTAATATAATCCCAATTTCTAACGAATTACGCTTCAACAACAAGAGTCAGTTGTCATTTTGGTACACACTGCATTTCAATCTCAGCTTCAATAACTTGTAGCTTTATGCTAAATCAATGATGTTGCCACTCTTTCAACCCACGCACAACTTGTTTTAATAACCGCAACCATCTTTGATAAATGCCATATAATAGTAACATAACATGCGTAACATATGGAAATGTTTCATTCTAAGTAGCTAGCAAGTAATATCTCGGAGTCAGTGTAATGGTACGTAAATGTGGCATCAATTGTTCGCTTACAGTTAACGTTGGGACCGTTTTTTTTTGTTTAGTTTGTTCAGGAAGGCCTATGTGTATTTTTTATATCAGTGATAGTGACATATTCTCAAATCATATCGTTTAAGGATGTGTTCACTATCACTTCATTCGCCACTTAATGTGGCAGAGAATGTTGAAACAGTGAATAGGAATAATAATAAATAAAAGTCGATTCTTGATGAAAATGCTCTTGTTGAGTTAGTTAAGTGTCCTAGTGGGTTGAATTGTAGAGTATAAGGACGTTGTTCACTTGGGCGAGACTACAAGGCCATTTAATCTTGCCCTAATATTCATGAGCCATGGTTTTATGTATAACATGTAAACAACCCATTGCATACTCCAGTGCCACTATCCCTGTATTAAAATTCAATGTTTTGATACAGATTGTAATTTTAGTTCATTCGATTGGATTGATTGATTTTTTTTTAAATGTGGTAGGTGAACAGTTTGTTGAGGTCTGTGTCCCACCATCTCCTGAAATGGTTCACTGTCAATTTCCATTGAGTTTGGAGTCGCAAAATAGTCTCGCATCAGACCATTTGCAAATAGATTGTTTGATTCTAAATTCACAGACAAACATATCTGGAAGGATTTTTCGGTATGAATGCAACACTTGCAGCTCTGGCTTTAAGTAATGGAACACTGCATTTTCCCATTTCTTTTTTATCTTTATTATTTTCTTTGAATGGAACATCTCCATTCTTCCTTCCCCCGCCCCCTTTTTTATGTTTTTATTTCCGGGTTTTAAATTCTTTCAAGTGTTTTTGGTAAATTTATTCCAAATCGTTAATCCTACTCCACACAAATGAAAATATTAGCGGTCATTTCTGCTTGAAATCGAGTGCCAGTTCATATCGGTTACGGAATGTGTTCTCCAGTAATTTACAGAAACATGTTTAGCAGCCTTCCTTTACAATACAATACAATGAAAGTTTACGTTTTATAAGTCATCTGTTCTTAACCTCATATAAGAAAGACAGATGTGTTCAGAACCAGAAATTACATTCTCCGTCAAAGATTAACATTTCGAGATGCGTACAGGCGCCCTAACGATATTATTTAAGGATGAGTGGCCAAAAAAGTTGCATTGGCATAATTTTTATCATTTAAATTACTGAGCAACTACGCAAAAATAGCCTACAACAACGTTGTATTAATATTATTTAGGTTTTTTTTATTTGCTACTGTTTGGTGTTGTGGAGCTACAAATTTATTTTTACGGCAATTCATTAAATTAAACGTTAAATATTTGTATTAATGAACTTACGATATTGCTTTTTGGGTTACAAATGGAATATCGCAGAACCAGTTTTGTATAGATTAAATTTAATATTTGCATTCCGTACCATGTTCCGTACAGAGACCATACAGCCAGACATTTATTTGTCAGTATGTATTATCTCTGGTCAATAGTTAATGTCGCATGTTGATCACGTGGTATTGTTTTGTTTTGTGATGAAATCAGCTTGTGTTCTACGAATTTCATTTGTTAAGAGGGTTGGATTTACTGTTTTTCGGATTTGTTTTTGATTTCGAAAGAAGTTTATTATGCCACTTCGTAGGAGATCTAACCTGGGGGTTGTTAGTAGAGCAACCAGGAATAAGCGGCTGCATCGTTTGAAGGAGAGTCCCTCTGAACGAGAAGCTCGTTTGGAGAGGGAGAGAGTGCGCGCAGCACAGTACCGCGCGAATGAAAGTAGTTCCCAGCGACAAGCTCGCCTGGCCGCCGTGTCCCTGGCCAATCGGCTGCGGTACTGGAGTCGCATAAAGGCTGCTGAAGCGGCGCAGAGAGCCAAAGTAAGTTAAAGGGCCATAAGATGCCGAGTCGTGAACATTAACCGCGATGTATTAATGCGCGTGTGACTGGAGCTTTGATTTGATTTGATTTGATAGCGGGGGTATTGGCGGAATTGGAGGTTAGGTTTCAATGCAGCCTGGACCAGAATGGCAACCTTCTCTTGTTTACGATTTAATGTGCTTTCATGAGTGTTGTGTTACTGTCATTGCTTTGAGTGAATGCAAATAGTTCCTTACTTGTTGAGCACAATGCGGTATGGTCCAGTATTTTAATAACTAACTCTGGGCATCCAGATATAGGTTTTCCGCAAATCACTCCAGGCGAATGCCGGGATGCTTCCTTCAAAAGGCCCTGGCCGAATTCCTTGTCCCCAATCCCATCCCACCTCTAATGACCTCCACGTCGATGAGGCATAAAGCCATATTTTTAAAAAAAATTTAAGCATGGTGGTGTAATCAATTGGACCCAGAAGGAATTGTACTTTTGGTCTAAAAATTGATGGATACATTCGTTGAATGATACTATTTAATGTATGTTGCTCTTAGAGCTGTAAAATATACCAGTACCTCACAAACTTTACTGAAAAAAGTGACATAACTTCAAACTTCAAGTGACTGGTGTCATATAGTGACGTATAACGATTATACACATATTCCTTGATAAATATTATTGAACAACAGGCTTCTATTGGGTCTGCTGGAAATCGCAATTCTGCTACAACACCATTCAGTAATATCGTTGGAATATTGCTGTAGTCGGTCACAAGATATTTTCAAGCAGTAATTCCATTGTAATACAACCTGGACCATTATTTTCTAGCAGAAATTAGGTCGTAATACAGCCTGGACGAGCATGAAACTGTTGAATGTACTTTGGAAAGAATTTCTAGTGAAGTCTTGTGTTTGACCACTGCAGTGTTATGATGCCAACTTCTGGTGGAATCGAAATCTCCAGTAATCCCCTTCTATTATACCCATCAGGTGTGTACGCACTGTACAAACCTCAAGCATAAAAACTGCTGTAATGTTGCACACTAAGCAATTAGAGGACATAAATTGGGTTTTATCTAACAGGCAATACCGCTCGCTTCGCGCTGTTAACGTGTCGTCATAGTGACGTCACGTTCACGTACAGTCTATTTTTGTGTGTATTGTGCCCTCGCTACGCTCGGTCACAATAATTTAAAACTGTAGAATATCAACATAAACTGATATCCTGAAGGTGGATCAGATGCAGGCGGCCGCTGGTAAGCGGCCGCAGATGTCCGATAACACAAACAGATGTCCAGTGTTTGATGTGTTATCGGACGTCTGCGGCCGCTTACCAGCGGCCGAATAGTCACAAAAGTTGACTGTACGTGAACGTGACGTCACTATGACGACACGTTAACAGCGCGAAGCGAGCGGTATTGCCTGTTAGATAATACCCCATAAATTGTAATTATATGCGATCTCCAATGATATTGCAATAAATACTTCACATGTGTACTGTCAGATTATGTTGTGAAAACATACGATATTTCCTGTCAGCCAACCAGGAAGATGACGGAACTAGTCGTCAAAATGTCGTGTTTTCACATCATAATCCGGCGGTGCACCCAAATTTGGGCCAGGCTGCATTCCAACCTATCCACAGTAGCTGCTAATAATGCTGCTAGAGATAAGATTTTTTAAAATTTAATCCAAATTCGTAGCAAATTATGGTTTAATAACGAGAGTCAGTTGTCATTTTGGTACTGGATGTATTTCAATTCAGCTTCAGTTATTAGCAAAAACTAAATTCCTTGCGAGTTATGCAAAAACGATGTTGTCAGTCTTTAGACCTGACCACAATCTATGTTAATATTTCTGCAACGACCTTTGATAAATGCCATATAATATTAATATAACAGTGATAATGTGGAATGTTTTATTGTAAACAGCACGTAAGTAATAGGCTACCTCAGAGGCACTGTAATTGACTGTCATCACAGATCACGTAATTTATTGCGTCTGTTGTTCACTTTTGGCTGTGGCAGTTTTTCATGAATTTTGTTCCATATATATATATTTTTTATGGCTGTGATGATATTTAAGGAATGTGTTCTTTGGGGTCTGCACCACTTTCGTAACCTTTGCTAAACTGGTACTAACCTGTTGGAATTTGGTTCAGGCAGTTCATCAGTATGTCCCGTTCATGTTTTGTGCTCTCACTTTGCGGAAAACGAGCCAGGAATTTAATTAAAAATGCTGAAATATGACAGCGACGCACAGCCGTTTAATGCCGTCGTCATTGTAATATCAGTGACAGTCTCTTAAAATGTTGGTTTAATCTTTGTTGTAATGTTTTCTTGCTGTTTCAGCTTTTCTGTTGTAAAAAGTAGCACAAAATTGACAAATAGACAATATTTATACGAATTGTAATACGGTGATGTCCGCTGTCTTTTACCGAAACTAGCAATCTGAGACAATCGATTGCTTCCGTCATAAACAAATACGCCATTTCCGTGATGGATGCTGCATAGCAAAAATATCGTAATTTTTTTTCTCTAGGTCCAGGCTGTATTTCAACCTAACCCAATGAAACTGTTTAGGTTGATATAATCCATGTACTGATAATTTTTATGTTATTTTTGCTTAGCTGATACCATTTAACAGTTTGGCATTTTTAATTAAATTTCTAGCGACTTTTCCACAAGCAAGAGCACAAAACGTGAAGAGGACACATTGACAAGTGACTGAACCAAATTTCAACAGGCTAGTATCAGTTTCGCGTAGGTTCCGAAAATGGTACAATCCCCTGTTCATTATCATTATACATTGCTATACGGCTTCTCTCAGTCGCTCGCCACTTAATTACACTTTTTGAGTGAAGTTTGTGTAGTATGTGTATACACAGTGAACCAGGATGAATGGCAATATTGAGTAAATCAGTTCATATAAAACATGTGTCTGGTTTCCATTCGTTTTGGAGATACTGGAATGTTGTGCATAAAATGAAAAGGTGCACACAAACACATTGAAGTAGCCTACTTTATTCATGCAGTCACATGCACATTGTACAAAAGTTTAAATTAAATGCCTGGAGCTCCGACTACGACTTGTGCCTTAGGACTTCCAACATCACTATTGTGCTTCAGCTTGTGTATTGAAGTAGATGGTAGGATTTTCAAACATTTAATTTAAACTGTTGTAAAATAGCGCATCATTGATGTACTTCAGTAAGTTATTTGTGCACTTTTGATGATTTTTGGGGTTACTGGAGATCTCAATTCTGCAAGGAAATGTCATCACGATACTGCAGTAGTCGAACTCAAGATACCACTAGAAATACTCTCCAGAGTGGTCCAGGATATATTACAACAGAATTACTGCTTGGTTATATATGTTATCAGGTTTTCAACTAGTTTGATGGAATAATACATTTTGTTTTTGACTACAGCATACCAGAGGTGGCGGCTGCGACGTTGACGGACACACAGATACAATATTTCAGTATTGACCTTATTCGTGTATTGAGGATTAATGTTCTTAATACATGAACAAGGTTAATACCAAAATATTGTTTTTGTGTATCCGCCTACACGTTTTTCTCTCGTCGCAGCTGTCAACTTTGGTATGTGTTGCGTTAATTTTCTCTTTCCTTCAATGTTTATATCGTCTAAAAGCTGGTTCCTTTCTCCTTAGTTTCACGATTGACTACAGCAGGTAATATGACATCTTTAGTGTATGTTGACACAGCGGAATCGTGATCTCTAGTTGATACAATTTTCTGAGGTTTATTTTATGTATATCATTCCAGCTCCTGTGCCTTCAAAACAAATGGAAATCAGACACACGTTCATATGAACTTACTCGATATTGCTCATACTACCAACTCCTTCAATTTATTCTCCTGAATTACTCTGTATTTTACAGCTCTAATTCCTATGTTCTGAACGTATATTTCAGTTTTTGGATGAAGTGTACAATTCCTTGTTGAGTTCAGGTGACAACGCTAGAGCCCAGGCAAGTGATACAGTGTTTGTATTAGTGCGCATGTGATTGAAGCTTTCATGGTGGCTACACAATCTGGATGGAATTGTCCTTTTGATTTCAAAATTTTTACATGTGTTCCTTGCACTATGTTATTTAAGAACATGTTTCTATCGTATTTACCAAATGTACACATACTATATAAATTTCACAAAAACAAAACAATAATAAATGGTAATCAATCGCTGTATACTATATTTATACGTTCCATTTCGTGTAATACTAAAGTACAATGAAAAATGTCTCCGAGCGTGGTGGGTGAGCGGTTAACGCTTTGCCCCACATTTGGGAGGACGCCGTTTCAAATCTGCGTCCACCCATCCAGATTTGGATTTTTCATGGTTTCCCCAAATCACTCCAGGCGAATGCCGGGATGCTTCCTACAAAAGCCCATGGCCGGATTCCTTCCCATTCCTTTGTCCCAGTCCCCATCCCACCTCTAATGACCTCAACGTCGACAAGGTGTAAAGCTATAAGTAAAAAAAAAATTAAAAATAAAATAAAGGAAATATGTAACAAAGGTGAAATGCATGCCAAAAGATATGGTTACCCACATTGCTGAATTAGCAGCATTAGATGTTGTGAGATGACTGACGTCATTTTAGTCCGAATTCATTGTGGAGGTCACATTTACACAAAGTGTAGTATTAGCTGTCATTCTGGTCCAGGAAGCATTTCACCCTAATCCCTTCTTTTGGTAATACGGCTCCTTGAAAAACAACATATATATGTACCTCGTGCATAAGAGTATATTCATGATAATGATAACCACTACAAACTGGCTAATACTAATGCCTGAGGTTTGTATTGACTATATTTTCAGATCACAAGAACAGTTTTTCCTACAGGCCCACCACTTACCATAGAAGAAGATTCCTGTGACTTCAAGACACAAAAAAAATTGTACACACAAAGAGCAATAGAATGAGATGGTGGAAGCTAGCAGCCACGCATCGCAGACCACTGGTGTTTGTGTTTGGTAGAGTGGGAGGTATGAAGATTGAAAGTGGTCAACGGACGTTTTCAAATTTCAAGTGTTCGAAAAATTATTTGGAATCTTCTAGAACACAGTTTCTCGAAGTTGGGTATGCCAACCCATAGGGCTTTGCCAGTGGAACGTACGGGGGTTTGGTGGCTGACTGCGTATCTCGAGCGTTCAGCACACATTGTGATGAATTGAGATTGAAAATTGCTCCTAAAATCAACTCAACTCAGCACTACCAACAAGCCCATCCATCAAATTAATAACATATTGCTATTTATGACTGTATTACTTTTTAAAACAAAATCCTTATTTTTATATAAGAAAAATAAAAAGCCAGTTTTTTTTAGGAGGTTTGCCATTGTGTGGGACACAGAGCTATAAGTTTAGAAACTCTGTTCTAGAATGTTCCTGACTACTAAAATGTTTTGGACTGTTCTTCAATATCACTTTTTTTTATCAATTAACAAATGTAAAAAAAATTTTTATTTTTTTATATTTATTCATTTTTTAATTTTTTTTAACCTCATTTTAAGTCATTAGTTTCAAGAAAAGAACATCCCCCAAATATTTTCTTTTCTGACGGCTGTGGAATAATAATGCCATGAACCATTAGATTATTTGACAACAGAAGATAATATGGGAACAATGCCTCTTTCTCCATCTACCTGAAACTGGTCCTAATCTGTTGAAATTTCAGTTAGCTTTGTTACAATGTCCTCTTCACGTTTTGCACTCTCCCTTTTTTTTAAAAAAGTTGCCACAAATTAAAATAAAAATCCCGAAATATCTCTTCAAATGTTCCTTTGTTGCAATAATTTCTTGCTATTTCAACCTCTCTCTGTTGTAAAAAGTAGCACAAAATTTACAAACAGAAATACTTGCTGAATCCTGGTTGGAACCCATGTTTTTCACTTTCCGAGCTCAGAGCAAAGAAAATATTTCGATAATTAGTTGTAAGATATGCAACAGCGTATAGATATTAAAGGCGAATATTTTGAGAAATAATGAAATGATTACTATCCAAAAAATGTTTTTCTTTTGTGTTTTTTCTTTCATGTTTTTTTTATCTTTAAAGACGACCCTTATTATAGGATTATTTGTTGTAAAAACAAGCTGGAAAAAGAAAGAGGTACCACATATTTGTGCCAAATCTGGATAAAGGTGAAGGCTGTTTACTGTCTTTAGTCTTGAAAGCGTATTGGTACATTTCATCTTCTGTGTCACAAATTTCCAATGCATCACTCCATCTAACTTGCCGCAGGTAGATAATTGAAAACGAGCCACTTGTAGCCGTTGTTTACGAGTGTATCCCTTCTTCTTACCATTTCCTGTTCACTTGTTGACACTCCCTTCTAAAATTCCCCTTTCTATGCAGGCTATTCGTTTCAGCATCGGCATAAATTAGGAAATATTCTCTCACTTGGCAAATAATATTAAAACAATGAGTATATATTTTTTTTAAAAAAGCCTTACTTATTTTCAATGAAAATTCTCTCTCAGTAGTCGGATGTAAGGACTAGAAAGCCTTTAAGTTGTGCCCTGGAGTTTGTGGTCCATGTTTTTATATACATGATTATTCAAAAAGAATGAGCAGATTTTGCATTTTTATTTCTTACAAGCTGTAAAAGGTACAAATACGTGTCATTCATTACTAGATAGATGAATGTTCAGTTTTTCTGTATACATTTGACACGAGCACCATTTCTCGTATGACGAACGTCAAACTGGTAAACCATTTCTTGCCATACACGTACTAAGTCATACCGTGTTATCGAATTCACAAGTCCTACCTTCTACAAATTTCTTATGGGAAGTGTCAATCTGTTTACGGGGTTGACACGGAATGAACGCTGTACCGAAAGAGTGGATTCACTTTTTGCACACAAAATGACTTCTCCTGTGGTGTTCCCATTTCCACATAAACAGACAACAGCACTTTTGGAGCCAGCAAATAGAACTAATAGACAGTGGTTACAAACTTCGAACATTCCTGTATCCAGTGGTGTGTGGCACGTTGTGACGTCGCAGTTGCCTGAGTCGCGAGCCACGTGTGGTAGCGGGCGGCTCGCGTTGCGTGGCGATCGACGCTACAGTAATTGTGCGGTTTATTTAGTAAAGAGAAGAGATCTTAATTTGTTTAGCTGGGACAGTACGTGTGATAAGTAAAGTTAGGATAATACAGAAGTGATGAAGAACATTGTGACCTTAAAGTGACTTGGTGGAAAGCGGATTTGATTATTAATTTCCTTTTTTCTTAAAGAACTCTGCAATCTACAAAATGATGAAGTTTCGATTAGACTTTGTATTTAAAATCTGGTGGTGGCCAACCAGTTTGATGTTTTAAGATCTTACAATAAACTCGTGTTGGACTGAAGTTTTTGTTAACGTAGTTGGTGACATTTTTCTTTAATTAACCACCTGCTAGGGTTAGCTCGGTACATCACCTGGCGACCTGTTTCTCGAACTGTGTATGCGAACGCAAGCACAGCCACCCACCCACCTCTGTTAACTTGAAAGAGGGGTTTTCACACGAAATATTGTATTTTCTTTGTTTGTGTGTTTTGTGTTGCTGCCGCCCTTCTCCCTTCAACTTGGGTCAGTGTTGGGTGTATTTTCCCTTTCTTTTCCATGTAAATATTGCCTCGCAGCACTTCTTTCCTTTCATTGTTATCAATAATTTACTGAACTTTGATAAGTTTTATGCACTGAGTTCGAGTTGAGAGAACATACCACGCAAGATACAACACAAGTGTCTTACAACGTGTTTGTATCTTTTATAGTTTACGATAAATAAAAACGTGAAATGGAAGCAACTGTTGGCATACTTCTTTTCTAATGTCACAACCACAGTATTAAAATTGAATGTTTTAATACAGACTGTAATTGAGAAATTGCAGTCCATTGTTTAGCAACTAGCTGTAGGGCACACAAAACAAACACTTTTTAGATGTAAGGTGAACAGATTGTTGCTATATGCGGCCCATCCCACCTCCCAAAATGGATCAGAATTAATTTCCATGGAGGCTGGAGTGGCAAAGTAGTCTCACATCAAAGACCTTTATAAAATAGATTGTTTTTCTCCTAAATTTACAGAGGAAAAAAATGTGGAAGGATTCTTCTGGATAAATGTAAGTCTTGCATATCTGATGTTTAATTTAACTGTGATTCAGTGTGTACTCCAGTGGTATTTTTTTATTATTATTAATTTTAATTGTGATCACCGGTGTGGTCTCCCACATTCACTCCCATTTTCCAATTTCATGTTTTTTAGTCGCCAAGATTCTTTAAATACTATTTCTCTACAGTCCTCCCCCCCCCTATATTTTTATGTTATTACTAGCTGGTAAAGAATTTGGATTGACAGCAACCGCCATCTGACTACCACTGTGCACGATGGGAGACTCGAGGCTTTTACCACACACAAACACCAGTCATCTGCAGCAAAGTAAAATCTACGGACACACATGTCTTTGGACAAAATATGAAAATATCCTCGATTGGCCAATTTCAACCACCATATCTCCCACAATACCACAGTTACCAAAATTCAGTCAACGTTGTTATCGATGGGTTACTCTGTGCTACTACCACACACAAACACCAGTGATCTGCGCTAGATAGTTTTGGCTGAAAAGTGATACACCATGACACATACGTCTTTGGTAGAAATATGAAAGTTGCGCAAATCGACCACTTTCAACCACCATAACTCCCACACCCCCATAGCTACCGACATCTAACCACCATAGTACACGATAGGAGACATGATACCACTACCACACACAAACACCAATGGTCTATTATGCTATGTAGTTTGGCAGCAGAGTGAAGTATATGGAGCCACATGTCTTTGGTCGAAATACCAAAATGCGCTGTGTCGACCACTTTTAACCATCATACCTCCCACATCCCCACAGCTATCGACATTCGGCCAACGTTGTGCACGACAGGAAACTCCATGTTACTTCCACACACAAACAGCAGTGACCTGTGCTAGGTAGTGGTGGCTGAAAAGTGAAATATAGGGAAACACACGTCTATTTTTATATATATATATATAAGATTTTTAATCTTAAATCCTTTCAAGTGTTTTTGGTAATTTGCTCATTGCTGTCTCTGAAAGCATGACTCCCTTCCATACAAAAGAAAATTCCCCTCTCCCTTGTGTGTGAAATCGAGTGCCAGCTTGTGGTGATGGTCTTCCTAATTCTATCCATCCAGGCCTCATCACCAGTATACGCCTTATACACTCCCAGCACACTCTTCGCCCTCCAATGACTCCCAACCCAGCTCCTTTATCTTATCAGTTACTGATTGTGTTCTGCAGTAATTTCCACGGACCCCCTCCAACTCCAGATGCAATATAGATGATATTTCTGTATGAAGGTAAGTCTTACAGCTCAGTTATTGAGAATACAGTTGCAGATTCTCTTTTTGGCCCTACTGTTTACAAGAGAGATGCATATTGTAGACTTCTGCAAGACTGACTTTGGCAGGTGGACCAATATTGTTGGCTATCTTCCTAATAAAGCCTGATGAAAATCTTGTATAGGGTGTCAAATAACTGAATGAATAAGTGATCACAATGCAGTGCTAACAGATATTAGGGGTCTCAGTGAACCAGTGGTCAAAATAGAAGGGGGAAATAGGTATAATTATTTTTTTTAAAGGAACAGAGGTTAGAATTGAAGAGATGATAAATAAGGGAAAGTTTCAGCAAATGGTAGGATGGCACAAGTACAGCGGAAGCGAAGTGGGAAGAGTTTAAGGAGAAAATAAAAAAGGGTGAAGAAATTTTTATTCCAAAGCAGAAAATAACAAGAAGTACAGAACCTACACACTACAGTAGGGAGGTGATAAGGTTAAAGAGGCTACTGAGACAGAAAGGCAGTAGGAATACTTAAAACAACTAAACAAGAAATTAATAAGAATAAGGAGAGAAGCAAAGAATGGTTTATGAAGAATGTTATTGGTATAGGAGGACCAATGAACAATGCACCAACAAATTTCTATGGCTATATTAGAAAAGTGAAGGTATTGAGACTATTATAGATGAGAACAGAGTTGAAGTGACTGAGGATTTTAAAATTGCAGAGATATTGACTAACTGGTTTAGTGATACAATTAGGGACAATCATCCTGTGATAGCAGCGAATGATTCAGATTAGAGTCTCCCTAAAGTATAAATTCTCAGGAAATTATGAAGGAACTAGGAAAGCTAAAAGAACATAAAGGGGCTGATGAAGATAATATTACTACAGATTTATTAAAAATTATGTGATACGATGTTTTACATAAAATGAGTTTGGAGTCTTGCTGCTTACCAGAGGATTGGAAAAGAGTGATAGTAGTTCCGCTTCATAAAGGAGAGGTTACAAATAGGGTCGAGAAATACTGTCCAATTAGTTTGACATTCAGAAATGTCTTTGAGGAAAGAAACTGGTTTGCAGATTGACAACATGGCTTTAGGCAAAGATGTTATTGTGAATTTCAAATGGCGGAATATATGCAAGATGTTTCAGATGAATTACACGAGGGAGGCCAAATTGGCAGTGTGGCACTACTACCTTTCTTAGGCTTTTGGTAGAGTTAGCCATAATATGGTTTTAAATAAACTGAAAACAATTGGATTGGATGAAAAAGTTATTTGCTGGGTAGAGGAATTCTTAAAAGCCAGAAAGCAAAGTGTTAGGCGGGTTGGGAATACATTATCAAGAGAGGTGGAACTAATATGGGAGTGCCACAGGGTAGTGTATTGGGACCACTGCTACTCATTATTCTAATGGATGACTGTGTTGATGGGTTACGGTCAGAGTCTAGGTATTTTGCAGAAGATGTAATGGTATACAATAGGATCAAAACAGGTGAAGACTGAACAGCTGCAGGGTGACCTGGATAGAATATCTAAATGGGTAGGTCAGCATGGAATAAAGATAAATGCCAAGAAGAGTCAGCTTATAAGGTACACAGATAAAAAACTAAAGGTTGATTGCGATTATGGGCTGGGGTGATAATAAGTTATAGAAAGCTTGAAGTGTTAATATCTTGATATAACGTTTGATAACACACTCAAGTGGGGAGAGCACATTGGCCATATTAGTAGGAAAATGTTACAAAATCGTTCAAATACTGGAGAGGATGATGAGAGAATGTGCCAGAAAAGTTAAGGAATTGGGTTAGTAAGCTTTGGTCAGTATTGAATATAGTTTTGGACCCACATTATGGGTATCAAATACAAGAGCGTGTGCATAGAAGAGCAGCTAGATATGTCTGTGGGAATTATCGCAGGACCCAGTCAGTAACTGATATGATAAAGGAACTGGGTTGGGAGTCATTGGAGAGTGAAAAGAGTGCTGGGAATATGCAGGACATATGTTGGTGATGTGGGTCAAAGGAAAATTGGTTAAAAAATTAGGAATAGTGCGTAGAAGGGGAAAGGCGGCCATGACCACAAGCTGGCGCTCGATTTCATGCATAAGGGAGGGGGACGATTTTCTTTTGTTGGTAAGGGTGTCAGGAATTGGAGCAAATGACCAAGTACAGTGATGAATAATTATTAAAAACGCTTAAGGGATTTTAAATTAAAATTTTTAAATCTGAGAAGTAAATGGGGGAGGAATTTAACACTCCAATTATAATTTTAAAAGAAATAAAAAGAGGTAATTAGCTGACTAGGGCAATTGCCACTGGAGTGCACCATAATTAAAAATTATTAATAATAATTAATTTAATGGCAGTTTCTGTGTCAAGCATCTGTGCCATGCTTTAGGGGTATAGAGTGACTAGTTTCAGCTCTGAACAGATAGAACGGAAGGCGGGAGTAATTGGATTACGGTGCTGGGAGTGTTTAAGTTGCATATTGATGATAAGGCCTGGAGGGATAGAATTAGGAGTAGTACGTTGAAGACCATCACCACAAGCTGGCACGAGGGAGGGGGGTTTGTATGTAAGACAGTCAGGAATTGGAATAAATTACCAAAGTAAATAAATAGCTTAGCAAAAACACAAAGAATTTAAAATTTCTAAAAGGCAAAAGAAGGTGGATGGGGAAGTAATACAGAATTTGTATTCTCCTGACCTTTAAAAGAGGGTGGTTGGATGTGAATTCAAATCACAAACTGCTCTGGTGCACTTCATATGAAGAAAGAAAGAGGTGTAGGTTTCATAAAAATTCTTCGCCATCAGAATTCACGCGAGGAACGGAATCTCTGTCATCAACTAAGCTGTTTAAAATTATCAGTAAAAACTCGCAATGCCAGTTCGACAAGTTTATTGCTAGTGCAGGGATCATACCGACCTAGCGTGGTGAGTGAGTGGTTAACTCTCTGGCCTCGCTTATGGGAGGACGCGGGTTCGAATCCCCGTCCGCGCATCCAAATTGTGGTTTTCCATGGTTTCCCCAAATCACTCCAGGCGAATGCCGAGATGCTTCCTGCAAAAAGACCACAGCCGAATTCCTTCCCAGTCCCATCCCACCTTTAATGACGTCGACGAGGTGTAAAGCCATAAGGAAAAAAAAGTTTTCTTCCCAGCAATTGTGGTTAGCTTGAAATTTCCATGGAGGAAGGAATTCCTCCATGGAAATTTCCGACAAAGCTTAACACTTAAGTAACCATACACAATTCTTAACGATATTATTTATTTATTTTTACTGTTTGTGGAGTTACAAATTAATTTTTATAGAAATTTATTGAATTAAACCTTAGGTTTTTGTATTGATGAACGTTCGAATTTGATTTTTTCATTACATTTGGAATATCAAGAAACAATTTTCTTGAGTACGATTATTTCTTTTTTTAAATTACTTTCGGCATTCCGTGTCATAGAGCTTACTATTGTCTCTGGAGCTTACGTTTATTTCTGTTTGTCAACATGTATTATCTATGGTCTACAAATAGCGTTGCACGTTGATCACGTGGTATTGTTTTGTTCGTTAAAATAACAGTTTCAGTTTTGATATTGTTAAGTAAAGTTGGAGATACTATTAGTCAGTTTCGTGTATGAATTTGATGTTATAAGCGAAAAACAATATTATGCCACGTCGCAGGAAATCTAACCTATCGCGCGTTCCCAGAAAAACCAGGCAATTGCGTCTCAATCTTTTAAAGGAGACTCCCGCTCAGAGAGAAGCTCGTTTGGCGATATACAGAGAGCGCCGAAAAATGTACATAGCTAATGAAAGCAGCTCCCAGAAACAAGCTCGCCTGGCCGCCAAACGATTACGGTATAGGAGTCGCAGGAGAGCTTCACAGGCTGTGCGTAGAGCGACAGTGAGCGAAGAGGATCGCAGGATTCTGTCGGCGCTGGGTCGTGAGCTTCCTGCTCGTCTCAAAGCGGCGTGGGATCAGTACAACTGTTTACAAGGACACTCACCAGAAAGCGAAATCATGGGACATGTACGGGTATTTATTTGGCATAAATTGTGCTACGGGTGTACCTTTCCATATTCATTTAAGCTTCGATTTTTTTAGTGGAATTTGAGGTTAGGTTTCAGTGCAGCCTGGACCATAATGACAACTTTCTCTTGATTACGATTTAATGTGCTTCATGAACGTTGTGATACTTCAAGTGTTACTTTTAAATCCCTTAAGCGTTTTTGGTAAATTATTCATTACCTCAGTTGGTAATTTGTTCCAATCCCAGACACCGTTACCAAAAAAGAAAATGAAAAAATTCTACATCCTTAGGCATGAAATACAGTGCCAGCTTGTGGTCATGGTCGCCTTTCCCCTTCCATGCACTATTCCTAACTCTTTGACCAATATCCCTCCAAGCCCCATCACCAACATATGCCCTGTACATTCCCAGCACTCTCTTCACCCTCCAATGACTCCCAACCCAGCTCCTTTATCATATCAGTTACTGACTGGGTCCTGCGATAGTTTCTAGTAACAAATCTAGCTGCTCTTCTTTGCACCCTCTCCAACTCATGTATTTGATAACCAAAATGTGGGTCCCATACTACACCACCATATTCAAGCAATGGTGTGACAAAAGTTTTGTAACCCAACTCCCTAACTTCTCTGGTACATCCTCTCATCACTCTCTCCAGTAAATGAATGATATTGTAACCTTTTCTTATCACCTGCCCAATGTGCTTTGCCCCATTAAGTTTCTTATCAAATGTAATGCCTAGATATTTACACTTCAACACCCTATAATCATAATTAACCTTTAGTTTTTTTATCTGTGTGCCTAATAAGCTAATTCTTCTTGGCATATATTTAGTCATAAGTATACACATGGCCATATTCATTTAAGCTTATGCGAAAAATGGCAATGCTATATCTGAACCACCGAAATTTGATTAATTGAATGATAGATTCTTATATATCTCAACGAGACAAACCAAAAGTGAGTTTCTCAAGATACTGAATGTTAAAAGTCATTTATAGGTATAGTTCGTTTTGATTTTGGTGATGTTTTTCTTCTGGTCCATGCCATATTTCAACCTAACCACCACAGCTTGGGAGAAAATAAAAAACACATTGTGCATGTTCACCGTGTGGTTCCTCGTAATTTATGCAATTTTTTTTTTTCTGGTACAGGCTGCATCTCAGCCTAACCACCTCAATTTTGAGAAAGAGAGATATCAAGAAATGGTTTCTTTACTTTGGATTTGTCTCGTTGAGTTACAGAAGAATTCATCACCAAATGTAGCATTGGTGAAATTTTTCCAGGCCACTTTTGAACCTAACCACCTCAATTTTGACATATATCTCAAGAAATAAGTGAGATTTAAAAATTTGCTATCCTTTTTTATTCGATTTTTCTCATCGAGGTGTAAATGAATTGACGATAAAATATGTCAAATTTCAGTGGCTCGGATATCGAAGAATCCTTGAAAAAAATATTGTTGAAGTTTATACTGGGATTGATAAGTTGTTTTTTTTAGTGGCAGTGTTGACAGAATTTGAGGTTAGGTTTCAATGCTACCTGGACCAGAATGACAACCTACTCTTGTTTATTTTTTAATCTCTTTTCATGAGTGTCGTGTTATTGACGTTATTACTTTAAGTGGATGAAAGCAGTTACATATTTATGCAATTAATTGCAATGGAGCCTACCAAAAACTCCAAGTGGCTGCTACGTAATGGCTTTGACTCGTGAGGAAATTTTAGTTTTGATCTGAAAATTTTTACACATGTTCCTTGGACAATATTATTTAAGACAGTGATCTGACTTAATTATAACCATCAAATATACATATACCACACAAATTGGTGAAATATTAAACAGCAAGTGATTGCCAAAAGCCATACTGCGACATCCAACAGTAATAGCCATTACACCCAATGCTGCAGTCCTTATGAAAGCATCACAGAACTGATTAGTAGACTAGGCTGGGAGTCTCTGGTAGATAGACGACGCACGTTTCGTTTAAACTTATTGGTAAACATGTGTACTCCCACTTTCACTTACGAGTGTAGTGAAATACTTCGTCTGCCAACCTGTTTGGGTTGGAATGACAGCAAAGATAAGATTAGAGAAATAAGGTGCCGCACTGATTCTTATATGAATTCTTTTTTCCCTTGTACCATTAGGGATTGGAATACACAACAAAGAGATTAGCTTTGGTGCTGAGCACCCTCTGCCACCCACAATTTTGTGAGTTGCAGAGTATATATGTAGATGTAGATATCTACACACTTTACTGTCTGAGAAGTTAATGTGTTATGGCATTTCCCATGTGTGTTAACATGCAGCTTGGGCCAGAATAACAGATACTTTTTGTTGCAGCATGAGGTGCAAAGAATTTAGTTTTTACTAGGAATTTATGTTGCTTTTGGCTGCTGTGGATAGCACATCCAGTTGAAAAAACTGTTATTTTGGGATGAAAATGTAATTAATGCATTCCTTAGGCATTACTATTTAAGAAGCCGATGAAACAGGTAGGAAAGAATTAATACAATACAGATTATTGGCTTACGTGCGGTATAACCTGATGTGTAGCAGCCATCATTACCTTGAATGTGCTCTTCTGCATGTGGATTTTCAAGAAGCTGTATTGGTGGAGGGTGTGGTTGGGTTGAAATGCAGCCTGGACCAGAATCACAACTAATATTCCATGGTGTATAGTGGACTTCGAGTGCGTAACGTGGCTACCTTACTGAATTCTGACTAATTATGTCACAGGCGGCTCAAGACGTCTACTGCCGATAATTCAGTAATATGTGTAACCGTGTTGTGTTTAGGTCGAATGGCAGCCTGGACCAGAATTACGACATAGTCCACGGTGCTTAGTGTATTTTAAGAGAAGAAGGCAGTGGCCACGCCAAATTCTGACTACAATTGTCACAGGCAGCTCAAGAAGTCTATTAACACGAGGTCGTTTAACATGTGTAAACATATGTTTCGGCACAAATTACACCTCTGTTACATATTTGACAGTTTCTGGCACACCTTTCCTTAAAGAGAAAGTGCCAAGGAAGCAGCCATCTGTATTTTCAACCCATATTAACAATTTTTTCTACTGGCTGTACTTTTAACAGTAAACCTGCTTTAATGTAAGTGATGTAAAGCAGTGCTATGTAAACTGCTATTACACGGTGCAGTGCAAGGTGTTAGGATTCCTGTATTTATTTATGAATTCATTTGATAGGCAGACTCAAGGAGATGCTACCATGGATCATGAGTTTATTTTGGTAGTAGTGGAAAGCAGAAATCCACCAAACAGAATTCCCCCCCCCCCGTTCTCTCATATTTGGGTGAATCATGCACAAAAAGAAGTGGCAGCAATATATATATATATATATATATATATATATATATATATACATATATATATATATATATATGGTGCATTACTTAGTAGATCACTGTTCTATTTGCAGAAAATGGCCACTTGCGGTTTGCCATTACATTCAGAACGACCACTCATTAATTGAACATTAATTGTTGAGTCACTATGTAATTTGTAGAAAAGGGCGCTATATTCAGCGTTGAAAGTCATTAATTGTGTTGGTACTGTGCTAGTAATACTCACTCACCAGTATCGTTAAATTTGAACTAACGGTCCAGGAATGAAAAAATATAATCATAGTACACAATGTCGCAGTTGCCCCATTTTCATTTCCTGTCTGTAACTGTTATTGTGGTCCAGCAGCATTCAGCCTAAATGCAAACAAATTGTTTATGGCCACTTCTTTTTCTTTAGTTGGTAGCTGCAAGATTTTCTCCAGCTGCCAAAAAATTCTACTAACCTGTTTAAATTTTGATTAACTGTTTCAATATGGTGTCTTCTTCATGTTCCCCATTAATATTTTTAAAAAAATTAACCAAAAATTAAAACCGCTGAAATATGTGGTGGCTATGCAACTTTGAGATGCTATCGTACTGTGAAAATAACATTGATCGTATCAGCCTAAACTGTTGCTTTTTCTTGCCCCTCCCCTCCCCTCCTTCCAAGCCTCTACGTTCACGTTAAATGCTCCCTGGACCAGAAAAAAATCGTAAAAACTGTACGTAAAATTCTTTCTGTGACTTCCACCTAGAAATGCAGTTTTTACATCAATTGAAAACAATCGACTATCTTTCTCAGCCCAACATGGTGGGGTGATTCAAAGAAGCAGAAATGCCAAAATCACATTACAGTATCAGAATTAACCAACATTTCAAGAGATTTGTATTAATTCTGCTGCACTAAACACCCATGTTTCCATATTTTTTTATATAAAATTTGTGGCGATTTTTTTGTATAATGTGAGTGGGGAATGTGAAAAAGACGTGATATCAAAACAGTTGATTGAAATTTCGGGTGGTGAGTGGTGCTTTTTGATAGGTGGAGAAAGTTGTGCGATCTCCTTGTAATTGTAGAGGTACGTGTGTCAAGATTCATTTGTAGCTCGTGTTGAGTAGAAAAGTGATTTTGTGTAATTACATGTCAATTGTTGATTCTGTAGGAATTTAATGTCCTTGTACGTACCGTTCAGCCACTAGAGAACTCGGCAACTGAATTTGTATATTTTCAAACATAATCAATAGTGATATTAGTATTTCCTACTGTACAAGTTAAAGTTTTGTTATTAATTCTAGCTTTTGTGGGGCACTACGTGCGGCAGGAATGCATGTCGACAGCAAGTGGTTGAAACATTATGTGTAACCGTTCCAAACTGTCCAAAGAACTGGTTTTCACTGTGTGTTGCAGGAGGCTGAGGAACTGAAACTCAGGAACGAACAATCTGAAAGGCCTTTCACGGGATTTGAAACAGTATTCATCACAGATGTAAGTTGATCTGTAAATGTATGTTCCATTCTGTGTACAGTTTTTTATTTTGAATTATTAAAAATCTATTTTATTCCAGAAATATGTATTACACGAGGAGATTCCAATTGTAACGGATCCGCTAGCCAATACACCACAGCCTGTAAGTATTAGCAAATACATTGAAATCATACTTACCTTTTTTTTTTTTTTTTTTTTTTTTTTTGCAGTCGTCAGTCTTTTGACTGGTTTGATGTAATCCTCCATCCCTTCCTTCCTGTGCTAACCTCTTCATCTCTACATACCCCTTACAACCCTCGTCCTCAATTATCTGCTTCATATATTCTAATCTCTGTCTTCCTCTACAGTTCTTACCTTCGACTGTTCCCTCCACTAACAAATTAACCAATCCAGCATGTCTCAAAATATGACCTACCAGCCTGTCTCTTCTTCCTGTAAGCTTCTTCCACAAACTTCTTTCCTCACCCATCATTTCCAAAGCTTGTTCATTTCTTACTTTGTCTGTCCACCTAATTTTCAGCATTCTTCTGTAACACCACATTTCAAATGCTTCAATTTTCCTTCTTTCCGGTATTCCTAAAGTCCATGTTTCGCTACCGTAAAGTGCTGTGCTCCACACAAAGAGTTTTAAAAAGTTCTTTCTAATTCCTAGATCAATATTTGAAACTAAAAGGTTTATCTTTTTCATGAAGTCTCTTTTTGCTAGTGCTATTCTGCTTTTAACATTATTCCTGCTTCGGCCATCGGTTTTAATTTCCTAAGTAACAGAACTCGCTCACTTCTCCTATTGCACCCGATCCTATTTTTATATTTAATCTACTAGTATTGGTATCATACTTACCTACAGTTAAAATATGGAAATGTATCATACTGGTAATAATTCTGTTCTAAATTTCCAGCTGTTAATATTACACAAGGTTATTCTAAAACGAACGGCACGTTTTGCATTTTTATTTCTCACAAACTATAAAAGATAACGATATAACTAAGGAAAATGGAAGTGGCTTCTAGGTGATATAAATATTAAAAGAAAGGGAAATTAACCCAGCACATACCAAAGTTGACGGCTGCAATAAGAGAAAACACGAAAGGTGGTCAAACAAGTATACAATATTTCGGCAGTGACCTCCTTCGTGCAGTAGAGAAATGGACTATTTGGTTCCACACATATGTGCACACAGAACGCCAGTACAAATATGTGCAAACAACACTGGATAGAGGAAAGTTGAAACTTTGTAATTGCTGCCACAGACGGCACACCGTGCGTGGTGGGTGAGCGGTAACGCTCTGGCCTCGCATTCCGGAGGGTGTGGGTTCGAATCCCCGTCCAGCCGTACAGATTTGGTTGTTCCGTGGTTTCCCCAAATCACTCCAGGTGAATTCCAGGATGCTTCCTTAAAAAGGCTATGGCTGAATTCCTTCCCGTTCCTTGTCCCCCATCATTTCCCGCCTCTAATGACCTCGGTGCCGACAAAGTGAAGCCATAACTAAAAAAAATGGCAGCGTCACGGAAGTCATTTTGTGTGCTGCAATATGCGAAAAGTGAATTAATTATTGATGTGCAACATCGTAAGTTCAATAAAGTTCCGCCTAGTCATAAACATATTTAAGGCAGGTTTTCATAGTGACATATTTTGCGCTGCAGGAACAGTTTTGGCCTAATCATGTCGGCAGGAGCGCGATAAGTATAGCGTGGCGTATAAGTGTTTTCATAGGGCAATGAGTTGATCTGTTTGGTTAACTTACGTACAATATCTCAGTGTGTTAAAATGGATAGGAAAGATAAAAAATGATTGCTCTTAAACATGCTTTTGGGGTCATATGCATGATTTTCATAATTTTTTCACTCTTATTAATTTAAAACCCAATACTGGTGCTTACACATCTTGCTAATGAGATTTATCTTAAAATCCCTTCACAGCAGATATAACCCAACACTTGGAGGATTTTCCAACCCAAAACCTGATTCCTCTAGCAGGCATGAGTGGTTTTGCCAGATCTGAAGGTTTCCAAGTGAGAATTCTACTTCAGCACCAGCCGTGACGATTCAGTGTGTAGAAATACTACTATGATCACAGTTGTTCGTGTGACTTAATTATGAAATATGTTTCTTATCATGTAGCAAAAATGTTAAAGCAATGTAATGTAATCGACTTTGATAAAATTGGTCTCGGCATCCAGATTTGGGTTTTCCACAGTTTCCCCAAATCTCTCCAGGCGAATGCCGGGATGCTTCCTTCGAAAAGGCCACGGCCAAATTCCTTCCCGTTCCTTGTCACCATTCCGATCCTGCCTCTAATAACCTTAGCCGTCGATGAGGCTTAAAGTAAATTTAATTCCCGGTAACCAGTTGAATGGATACATAACATATATTATCATTCTCAGTGACTATACAGTAGTTAATACAGTTACCCAATTAATTTGTGATATTTAAGTAAATTTAATTTCTTGATATAGTCGTAATATTTACTGCAGTACACCATACTTGGCTGTGAGCAGTATACCTTCAAATATGAGTGACAGCCAAAAGGAAGATTCTCAACAGTATTTGCTGTTATCTGTGTATTCATCACTAATGTGGTGTTCTTTTGTTCTTTTCTTTGTGTATTCTGGCAGATAGTTTCATAAATTTCATTTTTCACTACACTTTGTTCCTGATTTCTTGCAGGAGTTGAAATTGGATGATTTTGAAGAGTCTACCACACTGAACAAATCAAAAGTTAATGGGTAAGGGTTTAGCATTTAGTCTCTATTTTTCATTGGTAAATAATTTTTTTAAATGAAATAAACAATTACATTACATTAAATTTAGTAATATAAAATTTATTAATAATGTTAATTTGATAGTGAAAATTGTTGAAAAGAATTATTACAATTTATCATTTTAGTGTAAACAATGAAACTGAAAGAAATTCCACAATGTGATATTAGCACAAGGAATAGTCCATGGTCCAATTGCTTTCCTATTCTGGCTCTGATGATCAAAAAAAAAAAAAAAAAAAAAGAGTGAAGGATCGGGAAGTAATTAAATAAAAGAATCCACGTTCTGTAATGTTGAATTTTTAGAAGAGATGAATTATTTTCTGTATCATCATCATTATCATTGAAGACCGTCTCTAGTTTCCCGGGTATGGTTTGCGAGCCTTGGTTGTTGTAGACGATCGTCTTCCACTGTCTCCTATCCAGAAAAGTTTGTCTGTGATGCACTCCCAATTCCAACCTATTCTCTCTACGTCCTGCTTCAGTTGGTCTGTCCATCTTCTTCTTGGTCTTCCCACTGGTCTTTTGCCCACTATCCTTTTTTCCAAATAAGTTTCTGGTAACCTTGTACTAGCCATATTCTTGACGTGCTCAAACCACTTACAGTAAGTCTTGATGACCTAAGTCTCTCTTCCATGGATTCCCTTAGCTCTAGGTTTGTTCTAATCTCATCATTCTTTATGCGGTCAAATCTAGTTTTCTGGAGGGCCTTTCTAAGAAACTTCATTTCACATGCTTGGATCTTGCTAAGGTCCTTTGATTTTATTGTGCATGTTTCTGTATCACCCCTACAAAATATATTATAAAATTTTGTTATAAAATAATGAAATTATTATGTAAGTTATGTGTGTAAATCCTTGTTGTAACACCATATATATTAATTTCCTGGCAGATCTCCTGGCTGATTTGTGGAACGAGCTGCCATTAGATGGTTTGGGTTGCTGTGAAGATGGCTGTTCGTTCTGTGGGGAGGCCGGTACAGTCGAGGCTGGTGAGTTGATATATGAAGTGTGTGGTGGTGCATGTCACACGTCCAGTGATGGAACGAGTTTCCCCTGTTGTCAGATCGGAGGCTGGATGCATACTGCACATTTTTCGACGAGATCGTTTGCAGGGAGAGGATCTGTATTGCAATTTAGGAGATTGGACCGAGATGTTCTGAAGATTGGGTGGTGTGCTGTGGGACAAAATAGGTTGGATTTTGTAGAGAAAGATGCATTTTTCACAGAAAGAATGTAGGAAGTCGTGCTCACAACGAAGAATTAAGTTTATAGACTCAACATTATGAGAAAACTGGGTAGTGAAAAAGGAGCTCGCATTTGGGAGGACGCGTGTTCGAATCCTCGTCCGATTTGGGTTTTCCACGGTTTCCCCAAATCACTTCAAGTGAATGTTGGGATGCTTCCTTCAAAAGGCCATGGCTGAATTCCTACCTGTTCCTTGTCCCCAATCCCATCCCGTCTCTAATGACCTTGACGTCGACGCGTAAAAAAAGGGGTTGGTACAAGAATTTTCTTACAAGATCAGTGGGAAATGAGAGCTTGTGATAAGTTTTGGGAATAAAGGTCGGGCCGCACTAGACCGTAACCAGCTCATACCTAATATCACAATCGCAGCACACTTAAATCAACTAATTTCATAACAAACACCTGTTCATTCAATCGCTGGGCGAAGCGTTCCAGCTCCCGCATGACGCATGAAGCATGAAGCTCGGGCCACACTGGTCCGTAGCACGGCCGTGTGACGGACGGGTTCCTTCGCGGCCTTCAGTCTCCTTTAACTTATAGACTTGGCTGTTTCAGGGAATTCATCTTAAAAAATTACCTTAAGAGTGGTTTGGGTATCTTAGCTGCGGCTACCACCCGTACATTATTATAGAGTACTGTACTTAATAATCTACGAACGTAATAAAGTATGTTAATTTTTTGCCTGACTCCTGTTATAACCTCACTGTTGATCTCTAATGCACAAAAATAGTATCCCAGCGCAGTTATAAAAAATGATCGTCACACTGTACTGAATTGAAAGATTTTCGTGTTATCTCTACATAGTCACAAAGAAATGTCAAGCGTCACTCACTTCACATTTTTATTTTGTCTGAGGCTACTTTCGATTCACTCATTATTTTTTTAACAAAAAAGAATAAGATTATTATACATTTTAAGTTAAATACAGAATGCAAAGATTTTGTAAAATAATAATAGTTTCATGTGATCTAAAAATTCAAGTCACAGAGTTTCTTATCGGCTGCGCAGTACAGCTCTATTGTTCTCACTTTATTTGTAAAGGAGACCTACAGATTAACGAGAAATTCGAACAACGGAGCGTCCTAGAGCATTAACAAATCAAAGCTTTGCGAGAGGTCAGTTTTAATACCCATAAAAATAACAGCTGAGACAGGGATTTGAACCAGGGACTTTTAGTTCCCCAATCGTACGCCGTAACGTCAGAAGACAAATCTGGATGTAATCAAAAATTATTATTCAAACATAATAAAATAAACGTACTTTTATTCTATATAATTTATTTTACTATCCCAAAACCCAAATTTACTTTTATTTGATTGAATACATATTTTCCAGTACTTCTAGATTCAGATGCTTGCGGCGAGTGATTTGGGTATGGAAGGTCCCCAGTTCAAAATCCGGATCTCGGATGCAATTTTTACAGGCTTTAAAATTGACTTTCACCACTGGCAAAGATTTGATTTGTTAATGCGAACATGCAAGGACTCTACCTACATTTTACGAATATCTGATGAACCTGAAGTGAGGCTGAAAAAGAAAGGATACACTTCTAAAGCAATCAGTAACGTTAAAACAATATTTGGTCGTAAAGGGCCGGAAATTTCCGAACTCTTTCTATACAGTTCTCCATATCGACCAGCCCGACAGCAGACCGACACCGGCCCGCACCGTCAAAATATAAACCAAATTTATCCGGGCCAACACACGGCCGTGTGTCGGCCGACACGCGGTGTCATTTAAACTCACTTCAATCGAGTGAGCGACAACAATAAGAAAAGTGACGGTGTGGTGCAGTCCAGTGTGGCCCGACCTTAAAATGTTTGGTGGAAAGGTGAAGGTGGTGTTGTACAGTTTCTGTGAACAGGCATATGTAGGTTAACCTTATGTAAGGAAATATCAACATAGATGACATGGATGTGGGGCTAAGTCCAGGTGGAACCAAAGTCTAGGAGATGGTTTTCCCCGTGCGTCCAGAGCATAAATACGTATACGTGTGTTGGAGTTGAGTGTGGTAAAGGAATTATGGGAGAACAAGGACACTTTTATTCTTCCCACAGGTAACGGGACATGCATTAATTAGGGGTAGGGGCAGTCACAAAAGTCTAATTTAAAGGGAGGGGGTGTCAGTAGAAATCTCATTTCAACTTTTAGATCACTTATATCCTTTTATTTCGCAGGAAAAAAAACATAGTGCGCAGAAGACATCAGTATTAACATTTATGTATTTACTGGCATTAAGCGAAATACATGAATGTATATAGTAATTACTGACACACTTATTAGCTAAACACCGCTTCATAGTGGGAAGATATACTTACCATGTGTAGAATTTGTTGGTATGCTGAAAGTTTAAGAATAGCATGAAGTGGCATCATGGTAACTTTTTATGTGGTGTCGTGTTTTACTAGACTCCTGCTGGTTGATACACTGGAGCTGTTCAGACAGTATTTTGCACCGAGCGTGGTGGGTGAGTGGTTAACGCTCTGGCCTCGCATTCGGGAGGACGCCGGTTCGAATCCCCGTCCGGGCATCCAGATTTGGGTTTCCCAAGGTTTCCCCAAATCACTCCAGGCAAATGCCGGGATGCTTCCTTCATAAGGCCCATGGCCGAATTCCTTCCCGTTCCTTGTCCCCAGTCCCTTCCCGCCTCTAATGACCTCGACATTGATTAGGTGTAAAGCCATAAGTAAAAAATAGAATAAATCGAATAAGGCTTGTCCGGCTGGTTGCTGACAGTTCCTCTGGCGGGTGATGTAGGTGGAACAGGAGGGTTGCCTACCATTTATGGAAGTTTTGGTCAGAAGGAATTCAGGATATGTCAACCTTTTACCTGAATGCACACAGATATCATCATCTCTGCTCAGCAGAGTTGAGTGTTATCAATCGTAGTCTGTCAGGTGATTGCATTGCCACTAGATAGCAACACGTATCACAGAAATACTGATAAACTGTGTGTTTCCTAGAGTAAGGAGCTTTTTGGATATTGCTGTTTTTGTTTCGTAAGACTGTGTGTGTGTGTGTACATGCCTGTTTCAGTTCACAAATAATTGCTACTAATCAGTCGGTTCCTCTCTCGTATTACTACAAACCACCAGCCTCGTTATTCGTTGGATGGGCAGGTCTCCCACACTGCAACCTGTCCTCCACACGACCACATTCCCGCACCTCTAAAATCCAACCGTAGCCCCAGTATACTGCCGGTCTCGATTCTTCGAATCAAATTCTGCAACGGAGCACGACTCGGTACAATCCTTCCCTGAAATAGGAACCCTTAGCCGAAAATCGTACCCCGGACCCTCCTACACGCCCCGGCACACCACCCGACCTCGAGAACGTCTCGGTCCACTGATACTTCCCTTCGGATTCTCCAAAATGACTTCATAATATTTCCGTACGACAGACCTCCCTGCTAAACTTGCAGCGTCCGTCGGGCCACCTCGGCTGACTGCAGGAGTTATTTTTCCTTCCGTTAGACATGCTGTGTGCACCACAATGCAAATCATATATCAACTCTTCCCGTTTCCACTGCACTAGGTTAGGTTAGGTTTCACTACAAAACAACTCTCTGACAGAATCGACGGCCACACTCGCAACGTGTACTGGTACGAGACACAGCTACAAGATTCCTAAGTCCATCTGTTACTTGATTGAAATGCAATTTTTATGTAGAATTATTAGTCGCAGAAATCAATTCTAACTATGGCCACAAGGATTTTAATTAAATTTTAAAAAAATGCATTTGTTTTTCAAAAAAAATTTGTTCTCTTTTTTGTTAATAAATCATAATTCATTTCAAAGACAGACATGTAAAGCACATAAAAAGTTACTCGCGAGATTTTTGTAGTATTCAATTTCTATTCCCTAAGAAAATATTGTCAAGAAAGGTTTGCCAAGCTAATGCCTCACTCCCGTATGTCGTTGTATCAAAATTCTCTGCTTTAAGCTTCTCAGCTGTCTTGTCTACATTGCAGATATACTTAAAGCACTCCCAAGTTTGTCAAAAATGTCTTATCAATGAGGGTTTAGTGTGCAAAGGTGGGAAGATGATTTCTCTCTCTCCATTGAAGGTTCTGCTAATATATTGGCATCTCTACAAGGAGCCATATTTGTTCACTGCTCCAGTCTTTCTTAATACAGCGATTGTCACGCCTAACGCACTGAGCCACATTGGTGGTTTTAAAATCACTACACTGGTATCAGACAACCATTAAAACGTGTCTGAAAATATGAACAACGAGGGAGGTTAAAAAACTGAAGGGTAGATGAAATCCTCATTCAGATATACTTTATCTTTTGATGAGATTTTTTCGAAACTTTTGTACCAAACTTCGGCACAGACGATAATTTTGTCTAGTTTGACACAGAGTAGAAACGTAGTAATCTGGTGGTACATTCAGTCTGTTTAACTGTGTTTTAGAGAGCATTAAAGAAGAGCCAACAGATAGCACACATTAAATCCACTTTTCATTATTTACAAGAAACTCATCTGAATTCAGAACTGACACAAATACTTTATATTTGTGTGAATGTATTGGACAAAAATGCCTTGTGATGTTAAAATTGGACTAGACATTAATTTTCATTAATGGCCCCCAGAATACATCATAACCTTTTAATCTGTTGGCTGTTGTTATAGCGAAAAGCTGTTAAACAAAATACTATGGACGCAAGCAAAATATGTCATTGGTATCTGTAGTCTATATTATAGCAGAGGTTTCGTGGAACATTATGCTGTATGTTGATTAACTTTTCCAGGTGCACTGGTGGTGGTCAACCACAAAGTGGTTTGGCCGTTCGTTCAACTCTCGCCGACACATCCGACTCAGATGCTTTACTGTTGGAACACAAAAACCTCGATAAAGCTGATATATTTGTCGTAAAGCATCTCAAGAAGACAGTTTTGCGAGGGTACCCGTTCTTATGTGATGTTTGTGGGAAGACATTTGAACTGCTGCATAATCTAGACTCCCACCAGAGGATTCACAACGCCGAATCTCCACGTCTGCAGCAAGGCGTTCCACTCGCGTCGTTACCTTAAAACACGTGGAGGCGAGCGTCCATTTTCGTGTGAGGTTTGTGAACGGAACATTCACACAGTCTAATCAGCCCGTTAAGCGTGAAAGGACTCACTAGGGTGAATGACATCAGGCATGTGATATTTGCAGACAGATCACCTCGGGAACCGTCCAGACAAACGCAGTTCAGATGTGGCATCTCTCGGAAGACTCTCAGAAATGGCACAGTAATAGTCGAATGACGTCCCCGCTGTGTACTTCTCAGTTGTAATTCAAGTTTCACATTTTTAAGATTGCACTCTACAGTAAGCCTGACAAGCCTTTCCTACCTTGTACAGAAAGTTAGCATCAAATTTTTCATTCCAGAACATCATAACAGACAAATGAACTTGTGCAGTCTGACAAATGTTTATGAATATTAAGTTGATTCTAGTTTAAAAGTGGCCTTTCAGTCTGATTTGTTAGCCTTTAGAGTAATTAATGTTGTGTCAATAAAATACTTGAATTTGTTTCTGTTACAGATTTGGTTAGAATGCCAAATAAAACAGTTGAGAAGAATAAAAAAGAAGTGTTTGTGGTCAAAAATTATTAGTTAATTTTCTGTTAAAGAAATTTGAATTCAGAACTTATTATGGATGCTAGAAACAGCTAACATATATAATATTTTGAGTTATTTTGTGTTTTAAAAAATGTTGAAATTATCTATATTGTTAAAATAATTTGTTTAAAGTTAGGAACAATTAGATTTCTGTAAACTAATTTGGCAGTAACTGTTTGTTCTGGCCTTCATTGTTGAAGTTGTTTAAGAGTTGTAACAATGATGCAGTCTGGCCCATTATTTGTCGACCTCTCTACAGAACAGTGTTTTTTCAGGTGAACTTTCTCACAGTAAAGTTTGTGGCTTCCCGGTGGTTGGAGAAGAATTTCAACATATGCGCATTGTTGTTGTATTTAATAAAAGTTAATTGGTTTATTAATTATTTCTGAAAGAACCTAAAATCTTTTAACCTATAGCAATCCTACTACTGGTGAAACCTACCCCATAATAGGTCATGCCACCTGTACAACCACCCATCTCATATACCAGCTCACCTGCCTCCTACATCAGCCTGACCTCAAACTCATTATCCATCACAATGAATGGTCGCAGACAAACAGTTTACTCACAAAACCTGGACCTCCCTGTAGCTCACAACACCCGTGACCGCAATAACTGCTTCACAGTCAGAGCCATTAGAGTACTTCCAGACACTACCTCCCAATCTGAACTCCGCAGGTGGGAATTGGCATATCAACATATCCTTCAAACCAGACATCCCCCAGGCCTTAATTTCCTTTAACATCTTCCATCCTCACCCTATACACCCACCACTGGCTAGTACAATAGTTCAATAGTTTTTTTTTTTAATTTTCATTTATATTTTTTCTTTATTTATATTTTTAATAACTACTATTTTTTTGATCATTTTAATCTTTTGTATACTCGCGGTTATATTATCGTTGCTGCCCCCACCACCTCCGACAGTCTGTTGCGTTCTATGAGTGGCTGCGTCCAACGCAAGTCTTGCGCAAGACCAGCCACCTCTCTGTTAACTTGAAAAAGGGGATTTTCACCCGAAATATTGTTTTTTCTCTGTTTGTGTTGCTGCTGCCCTCCTCCCTTCAACTTTGGTGAGTGTTGGGTGTGTTTTCCCTTTCTTTTCCATGTTAACCTGTTTAATATTTGACTGAGCAGTAACGCTCTGGCTACGCACATCGCTGTCCAGCTGTCCAGATTTGGGATTTTCCAAGAATCACTACAGACAAATGGTATGATGGTTACTTCACAAGACCATGACCAAATTCCTTGCTGTTCCTTGTCCCGTCTTTTCTGCCTCTGATGACCTCAAAGAGACATAAAGCCATAAGGAAAAACAAAGATTCTCTTTGGTAAATGTTAAAACCACCTCAAATGACATCTATTGTAGCAGGTACTTTTTAATCGGATCATAGCATTGCTATGGTGACCACCTTGGGTTGTGATGGTGCATATATCTAGTGACAATTTCCCTACACACACATTTTTACATTTCTTGTTTGTTTCTGCACACACCTGTGCGTTTTACAAATTTTTCCGGTATTTTTTTTGCTTAATTCTGTATAATTTCCTTTGTTAATTTATTCCAACCTCTTACGTACAAAAGAAACTTTCTCCCTCCCTTTGAATTCTATCCATCCAAGCCTCATCACCAATATACGCCTTATACACTCCCAGCACTCTCTTCACCCTCCAATGACTCCCACCCCAGCTCTTCTATCATATCAGTTACTGACTGGGTCCTGCGATAATTTCCACAGACAATTCAGCTGCCCTACTTTGCACCCCCTCAAATTCCATAATGTGGCTCCCATGCTACACCATCATACTTAAGCAATGGTCTGACTAAAGTTTTGTCACCAGACCCCCCTCACATCACCTCTCTCCAATAAACCTTTTCCTACCACTTATCCAATGTCTGTTCTAGTTCTGTTTATTTCTGAATGTAATGCTATGACTGATGACATAGCAACTGTTGCTATGGCAACATAAACAGTATCTCCGAAGCGTGGCATAACCCGACAAGCTATTACCAATGCCACGTCTTTGTGGACGAGGAGGAAATATTGGTTGACATACACGGAATGCACAAATAGTTCATAACCGTCGGTTAAATAGAATGGCAGAAGATCAATTGACGGACGATGTAAATTTAAGAAACCAGGTTGCAAATGTCTGCATCAGGTTTAGAAAAGCCCAAGCATTTACCCCACACTCCTTTTAATTTCTTTATAGAAACCCGCAGTTTTAAATCCCATCAAAATAAATTTTTAAGTTATTCATAAAGTAAATGTATCCTAATGTTTTAACATGTGAGCCCCTTAAAGCCCAAGTGGTGTAACTCACATGAATCAAGTTTCGAGAAAATTAATGTTTTACTGCAGTTTTAATAAAAAAATTAGTTTTATATATTTTGAAGTTTTTTTCTCAACAATGTATCATTAAAGAGTTATTCTAACTTATGCTGGCAGTTTTAAAAACTTTTAAAATGTTTTCTGTTTTCGGGGGGCTTTGTTTGGAGTTACACCACTTGTGATATAAACAGGGAACAGATTCTCTTTAAAGAAGGGGGAAAGAATACAGTATTTTACTGCAACATCTATTTTTTATTCTACTGTTTATACATTTCTTACTCTGCATCTAGTGGCCCAATGTCTGCAGCATCATCTTGAGTCGATAGACTATAAAAGTAAGGATGACAGATGGGTGGAATGAATGGTAACATGTCTTGCATATCCTTTTTCTTCTCTTTTGTTACAGATCTTTGATTTCTGTACAGTTATTCTTGAGATACATTAGTAAGATTAACAGGTCTGCCTCTTTTAGGTCTAGATTTGAAGTTTAGTTCTGAAAAGGGCATTTCTTTGGAAAGAATTTCTATGAAAAAAATTGAAAATGTTTCTTCCGTTCGATACTGGATCCACTGCATTTGTAGCAATGATAAAGGATGTTTTTCCGTATCAACCTTTCTTTTGGTGATATCTTGTAAAAGATTTCCAACAGACAAAAAGTCACCATGAGTCATCACTGTTATGTAAAAAGGATTTTTCTTCCTATTTTGCAATGACAGTATACCTGTACCAATCATTGTGATGATATATCTGCTAAATACTGCTGTACTTTGCTATTGAGGCAAAATCACAGTCGTTGGGCAAATAAGAATTACCACTTCTCATAAACTTCTGGTCAATAACTTCAATGTTATTATCTTCACTCAGAACCAGTTTCATCGCCATGGCAACATTCCAGTTTCTATTTTGCTTGGCACAGGTGTTACTATACATTAAAACATTTTTCGCAGCTGAAGCCCTTTTTCAATGTGCTTGACAAACATGCACTAATTTCTTGGGAACTTTGTGATCCATTTATCTCATTACAACAATACATAAATCCTAATTTTGAGGAAAGCTCATGGCATCCCAAATTATAAACATTATTGCATTTGTAATAGGGGACTTGACATGATAGTTTAGGAAAAGGAAGAGACTTTTCTAAATCATAGGAAAATGTATAGTAAGAGCTATTATTAATGGACTGTTGAGTGCCCTCGTTCATGGCATTATGAGCTTTTTCTGCTTGGCGAAGATGAATTCAGAATCTGCTGGAATACATTCATCACTTGCACCAATATCTGCCAAAATGCTTGGCTCACTAACACTGCTCTCATCACTGCTCATAATGACACATCAAAACTTAAATCTTTTACATCTAGGTTATTAAAATGTTTTTTAGTTTACCTGGTTACAACATTTCTAGATGAGCAAAAAGTGGTTGAACTGCAAACAGTTACAGGTACAGTGGTGTATCTCCAATATACACCACTTTAGCTTTTACCCAGTAGATGGCTGCGTTGACTGCATAAACTAGTGCTGCTAACTATAAGGTTGTTAAGGGAACTAGAATTTACACCTCTTGTGCTTTAAACAGAATGCAACTTGCTGAACACTTCGAAACATTAACTCCAAAAAAACAAAAATTGGACTTACACCACTTGGGCTTTAAGGGGCTCATGTATTTATATACATGTGCTGAACAGATCTGGAGCTTAAAGACAATATTACAAATCAGAAAGTTCACAAATACAGTAATTACATTGATCAACTTCAAAAAAGCATATGATTCAATAGACAGTGAAAGCCTCTTTAAAATCATGGAAGAATTCGGGATTGACCACAAGACCCGAAGAATAATAGAGCAGACTCTTATAGGAACAATGTCAAAACTGACATTCATGGGCAAAGTCTCAGAGCCCTTCGAAATTAAAACTGGAGTCCGACAGGGGGATGGGCCATCCCCAATCCTCTTTAGTATGGTTCTGGAGGTGAAAGGCATCCAAATTGGTATCAAGAAAGAAAACCGAATTAGACTTAAGTGCCTTGCATTCGCAGACGATATTGCAATAATCACAGACAACAGAACTGAAGCGATTCACGCAGTGAAAAAACTACATGAAATAGCCGGATTGCAAATATCTTATGAAAAAAATCAGTATTTGGAAAGACAACCAGAAAATAAATCTCCCTTAATTACAAAATACGACAAAATTGCTCAAGTCGCTGATTTTAAATATCTGGGCGAAATTATACAATCCTCAGGACTAAACCGAATTGCCAAAGAACAAAGAGTCGCCAAGCTTCAAAGGGATTACAGGCTAACGTGGAACTACCACAACAAGAAATTCATTTCAGTACATGCAAAATTAAGGCATTATAAAACAGTGATTCTTCCAGAAGCAACCTATGCAGCCGAAACAAAAGGAATTGATGGTCATTCCAAAATTAAAGAAATAGAAAAACAGGAACGAAAAATTCTGAGGAAGATATATAGAGCAATAAATAGAAATGGCATTTGGATGAAGATTCCACGGAATGAACTCTATCAAAAGATCAACACAATAACAGAAGAAATCAGAAAGCGTCAAACTAAGTTGTACACTCACATCTACAGGATGGAAGACACTATAATAGCAAAGAAATTACTTGACATCATAACAAAGAGTAAATGCGGTACGGAATGGCTGAAAGAGGTCCAGAGGGACCTACAAAGGATCAACATAGAAAATATCGAAGACAGAATTGAGTGTCAAAAGAAGATTACAAATGCTAATTTGGAGCAAAGAACAACACGACCACCTGGAAATAAATGGACAGATAAACAGAAGAGAGACCACTCCGAGAGGATGAAGAGATTTTGGGAAGAAAAGAGGAGAAGCAGCCAAAGATTAAATCGTGATTTCAAGTTCAATCGCTCTCCTAAAGGGGAATAATCACAAATAATAATAATAATATATATATATATATATATATGTATTTGCAGGTGGTGCAGGCCCATTTGTGGTGTAGACCCTCAGGCTAAAGCCTGGGTAGCCTGTGCCTAAATGCGGTCCTGCATGAAAGGTCAAGCTCAAAAAAATGTCTTTCTTAATTTATGATGTTTCATAAGTGGAGTCGTTCATCTTTAAAACGAAACCTCATTTACCGATTTTGATTAGGTATCAAGTAAGATAAATGACTAGTGATGAAAAAACATGTTTTGGAAATAATATAATACACAGATCAGCCAAAACATTATGACCACCAGCTTATTAGTGTGACAATCCATCTTCAGATCGCAATATAGCAGTGATTCGGCAGTGTGGCATGGACTCAAAACGTCACTGGAGTTATTTGGAACGAGATGTCTATGTGCGGCTCATACGATTCCCTTAAACCACGGGCCGGCGGTTTGTGGGCGTGGCACCTGGGTACGAACATTCCCCACGTCGTGTGACGAGGTGTGGACGTCCACTGCCACAACGCCTACTCACGGTTTCACCGTCCTTCAACCACTGTGCACAGATACTCACTACAGTAGCACGCAAACAACCAACCGGCCTTCCGTTTCCGATATCCCAGGAACTGTGTCTATAAACCACTGGCCAGTACTTAAAGGACATTTTGTGACCTGTGAGTAGAAATATGAAGTCAGATACACACAGAACCTACGGTATGCCAAACCACTGCCGTATTGCATCGGAAAGGTGGAGTGATACGCTATTAAGGTTTTTCCGATACTCTTGAGGGGAGGGTACGCACCCCGGAGGCGGCCGCGACGAGCGCCTGCAGCCAGTCGGAGGCCTGGTAGTCGTCGGCGGCGGCCAGCTGGAGCGCGAGGGCCTCCGAGCGCAGCTCGAAGGAGTGCGGCCTGTCGGAGGGGCCGCTCAGGCGGCGCGCGCCGCGGCACTGCCCGCCACTCAGCGGCACCACGCGCTGCGGCAGTCTCGCCGCCTGCTCCGCCAGCTGGTACAGCACCCCCGCCCTGAAACACACACGCACCATACGTCAACTCACAGCCAGTTAGTATATAATTCTTAGTGTTTTTGGTAAATTGTTCGTCATTTCACTTTGTAATTTATTCCGATCAGTAATGTCCTTGGAATGAAAATCTTCCAGCACCTTCAAACCTGAAATCAAGTGCCAGCTTGTGGTCATGGTCATCTTTTCCCTTCCATGAACCTCTCTTAATTGTTACTCCAATATCTTTCCACGCCACCAGTATATGCCCTGTACACTCCCATGACCCTCCTCATCCTCCTCCTGTCTTGCAACGAATCCCATTCCAGCTCTTTTATCATACCTGTTAGTGACTGCATTCTGCGATAATTTCCAGAAACAATTCTAGCAGCCCTTCTTTGCACCTTCTCCAACTCCTGTATTTGATACTCAAAATGTGGGTCCCATACTACACTACCATATTCGAGCAATGGTCTGACCAAAGTTTTGTAACCCAATTCCTTTACTTCTCTCATATATCCCCTCATCACTCTCTCCAACAAGTGCAGAATTTTGAAACCTTTTCCTACCACCTGTCCAATGTGTCCTGCCAAGTTAAGCTTGTTAACACATATAATTCTAGCATTTGTACATTTCAAGTCTTCAAAAACCAATTCTTTCCTCACCTTATAATCCTAATCAACCTTTTATCTTCTTTGCACTTATTTTCATCCCACATTGACTCACCCAGCTAGATATCTAGCCCATATCACCCTGGATCTTTTTGCAGAATTCTACCATTTTGATATTATTATATACCACTATTTCATCTGCAAACCACCTAACTACTAATACTTCTCCATCAACACAATTATTCATTACAACAATGAATAGCAATGGTCCCAAACACTACCCTGTGGCACTCCCATTTTTACTTCCACATCTTTTGGTACCACATTTCCGACCCTGATATTATGCTTTCTAACTTTTAAGAATTCTTCAACCCCGCAAATAACTTTTCCATCAAATTTAATAGTTTTTACCTTAATCAGCACCATTTCATGGTTTACTTTGTCAAAATTCTTTCAATGATCTAGTGCCCACCCTTGTCGATTTGATTCAAAATATCTTGCATATAGCCAACCACCTGAGATTCACATGAACATCCTTGTTGCCTGCTTGACAACCACTTACGTTCCTCACATACATTTCTGATGTGTTGCATATCAATCTCTCCATTACTTTACCTACCACTGACGTCAAACTGATTGGCCTGTAATTCTCAACTCTATTTCTCACCCCTCCTTTATGTACCGGTACTACTATCACACTTTTCCAGTCCTCTGCTAAGCAGCAAGTATCGAGACTCAATTTAAATCATATTTGAAGTTAAAGTACAATGTCACATCCTGCTATCTTTAAGACATCTGTAGTAATATTATCTACACCAGCCCCCTTTTGTTCTATTCTTACCAACCTCTTTAACCTCCTCACGTCCGTATTATAGTAAACAAGTTCTCTACTTCTCTTTACTCTGTTTTGGAATAAATATTTCTTCCCCCTTTCTTATTATCTCCTTGAACTCTTCCCACCTTGACTCTACCGTACTGGTGCCTTCCTTCCATTTGCTGAAACATTCTCTGAAATATTTCTTCAAGTACAAAATCTGTGCTTTTTCATAATTATACCTATTTTGGCTGCTGGTTCACTGATTCCTACAATATCTATAAGAACTGGTTCATGACCACTTATTCCTTCTGTTACTTGACACCCAACAATGCTATCATCGGGCTTCATTGGGAATATTTCCAAAATATTTTGTCCCCTAGTTTTCTGCTCTACCACTTGTGTAAATCCTCCTTCCCTTATTAAGATATTTGCAAATCTTTGTTCCTGTGTGTTAATTATCTTATATCCTACCCGGTTTACACCTGGTAAATTTAAATCCTCACCAATAATTGCCATTCTATTCTCACCTCTGAAATCTGAATAAGAATTTAACTTCTCCCCAAGAGTCTCATCCTCTTCTGTCATTCTTCCACTGCGGTAAGCAGCCAACACTCTGTTTTTTTCTTTTTTATTATCCCAGAAATCTACCCCAAGTAACTCATGGTCTTGATCTATGAACGCCAGTGAACTGTGGTAGTTTTTGCTAACTATGAAGACTCCTCCACCAATTGCTCCTCTATCTCTGCGGTACACTCTGTAACCATCAGGAAAAACCTCACTGTCTAGTACGTCTTCTTTTAACCAAGATTCTACCCCAATTATTACTTGCGGTTCGTGTATCTCTATTAAGTTTGCAAATTCCATTACTTTGTTCATTATACTTCCACAGTTCACCAGTAATACTATTATTGCTGGCTTTGTGATATTTTGTCCACTTCTGGAACTCTGTAATAAACAAAGTAATCACTTAATGAAAATTCTTCTGTCATATTAGACAAATAAATTGCTTACTCGACTTAAGAATTCCACAAATGTTACGGGCAGAAATTTTGTTCTGATTTTCTTTGATCATTATACAAGTATTGCTAACTGCCTGTTAATTCTGCAGAGCAGTTGTAAAGACTAACTTATTCTCAAGATTTGCAATTAACAGTGATTATGCAGAATACAAATAGCAGATCACAGCAATCAAACGGTGAGAATTTATGGATTCTTACTGAATATGTACAATCTTCTTACTGAACTTTAGTGGGAAACATATTGGCTACATATTGAGTCAAAATTGTAACTGAAATGATACAGGAAGAATTAAAATTAAAGGCAGAATCTGTCATTACATGACAGCAGCAATTTGAACATAAAACAAAACAGTTAGGCGTGTAAATTAATATGAACCTAAATTAATTACTGCAAATAATATCAGTGATCTCAAATTCAAGCATCATTCAGTAACAGAGACAGATTATGTAAGGTATGCAAATAGTGAATGATTCTAGAGTAAGGTGAAAAATAGTGACAAAACTGAGGAAGGGTAGGGAAGTACGACCCAGTACTTACCACAGATGAAGGCGGCTGGGAATGACAAATATAAAAGAGACGAACACAAGGGAGGCAATATTCGGGTGGTCAGCCTTATTCTCGCCAAGAGTGAATTCACGAGACTGCCGTCGGTGTGTGCACGTCGTGCCCTGCCTGGTGTCTCACTCCTGGCAAGCATAAGGCAAACCTCCGAAATACTGCGTCTCGCGTCTATTACGTGCGTCATTCCCAGCTGCCTTGATGTGTGGTAAGTGTTGGGTCGTATATCCCTATCCTTCCTTAGTTTTATTGCCTCAAAGCAGTTTCCTGCTCATTGTTATTATTGAGGAAAGTAGTGACTGTGACCGTAGTGATACTGTACTAGGTACGCAGTGGGACTGACTTGAGTATGAAGAAGGCGGGCGCCCAGGGCTCGTCGGGGACGCGCGCGCCATGAGGTAGCCGTGTCGCTGGGGGCCCATCGGCGTCGACGGCGGACTCAGCTGCTCGTCCTGCACGCGCACCAGCGCGTAGTGCGTCACCGCCGACACCTGCAACACCCACACCCGTGACGCTACTCGGCAGAAACACGTAACAACTCACTGCTCCAGTAATAACAAATAGAACAGCACCAAACACCCCGGCCTTGGTTCCTCCTAGATACTAATCAACAATCACCTCATATATCCTTTAGCAACTACGTCATTAAGTTCAATGTACGAGATGTCTACCAGAAGAACATCAACAAATGATTTTGCTTTCAAGAACTTTTCATTCATCCACATATGGTACTGCCAATTTTCTGTTTTAAATGAACGCAGTATTTCTCATCATTGTATATTTATGAATGTTTCTTGTGAAACCGACCCAGAAATACTGTTAACTATACACAATATTTCAGCGACATAAATTTCTGTCGCTATGTTCAGGTATAGTTGTAAGACTTGAAGTTTGCCTAGAGCCCGTTGTTTACAAA
>JARYHS010006629.1:4415786-4540230 GCA_031002005.1 Vandiemenella viatica
GTGGTGGTCCCCGCGGAGCATTGGCGCGCGGCGTTCCTCATCTACCGGCCCGTCGACCTGCGCGTCATGGAGGCCAAGGCCGCCGACGGCAAGTACCGCCTGCTCGAGGAGTTCAGGGCGGACGCCATGACCATCGTCCACAACGTCGTCATCTACCACGGCGGTGAGTACGCCCCGTACACGTGGCTCGCATTCGGGAGGACGGCGGTTCGAATCCCCGTCCGGGCGTCCAGATTTTGGTTTTCCGTGGTTTTCCCGAATCACTCCGGGTAAATGCCGGTATACTTCCTTAACAAACAGGCTGTGGCTGAATTCCTTCCCGTTCCTTGTCCACAGTCGAATCCCACCTCTAACGACATCAACGAGGCGTACAGCAATAGGTTTAAAAGGTAGGTCTCATCATACGTGTGACGCATTGGATCATATTCTGGTTGCTTTTTTCCTAACCAAAATTGACAAATGAGCTGTCATTTTAAAGACTAAGGCCTCTGCTTCTTTCACATCATATTTTAAAAAACAAAATTTTCAGAGTTATTTCTAATTTTTTTATTTGCCACAAGCTATTTATTTCCCTTGATACCTAACCAGAATCCATAAATGAGGTGTCATTTTAAACACTTAACATTTCCACATATGATGTCAAATCATATTTTAACAAAGAAATTTTCCTGACTTGGAGAGGTCTTTGGGGTGGTAATCACTACCATAGGACGAACAAGTCTGGTAAATACTACAGCACCTCAGGTTTCTCACCATAACGCTATTCTGCCTCCGTTTAATGTTCCTGTGTGAGTGATGTATACGTAAAGAGAAGACTTTCAGCTATCAGAACAGGTTCATGTGTCGTCGTTCCATGTCCCACTGACAGCCATTTTTGTAATTGTTTTCTCATTGATAATCACTCTTGCAGCATTACAAATTTCTTTTGAAACAAATTCACCAATTTATTTGTTTACTTTGAACAATACGTAAATGTTCCAAATGGGGAAAGCTGACAAAATAACTGTATACGTTACTTTTTTTTTTAGTTAATCGTTAATGCGGTGGCCACGTTGATACGACAGTTTAAGATTGAGTCTTTTCAAATGAAAACAGAAAGTTTACTTGGACAATAAAAGTGACCCCAACTAAAATGTACACATTTATGACAGCCGTGACTTTCTGTTGCCAGATAAAAATACCAATGAAAAGGCTGCAAAGCATGCCCAAGCTATTGCGAGATAACCGTGAAATATCTTCTTGTGAAGATACATTAAAGTAATCACCACATTTTCACAGTGCCTGTTTTTTTATGACACAAAATATGCTTGGCATAATTCAAAATTAATGAAGGAAAAATGTGAATTTACAAATGTAAAGGAAATATCCTTTCTTACTTCAATAATAAAAAAATTTATGTAGCTGTGGAAAGATATCTTTTCTCAGACATTCCTGGCTTGCACGGAATTTGAGATTGAAGAGTTTGTATGATTTATATGATGCAAATATTTGAATATTCCTCAAATAAAAATAAATAAATTCGTGAATTTGTTTCAAAACAAATTTGTACTGTTGGAAAAGTGAGAAAAAACTCGCATTAAAAATTGGCAGTCGGTGGGACCTATGACACAGGAATACGGTGTCCCTCCTTCATTTTATCCTGTTGAGAAAGAGCCACGTCTCGAAATATTCATTGTTTTTCCTGTGTTTTGTGTTTATTTATGTGTTCACGCCCGATATGATCATCTAAGGTAAGTGGTGGTTCATTTCGCTATCCCTTTTTTTGTAAATCCATACGCTAATTAGCTGCTATTATTTCCTGGTAACTAATATACATATAGTAACAATGAAAAAAAGACGCTAAGTAGCGGAAAGAAATCAAATTAGGATAGGGAAATGAGCCACCACTTTCCTTTAGATGATGGATGTGGGGCGCGAACACACAGAAAAGACACAAACACAAATAATAAAGAAATTTCGGGAAAAAAACCCTTCGTCAACAAGAGAACATTATGGGAGGTGGGTGCAGCCGGAGATTGCCTCACCGGTCGAGAAAATGGTGGGGGAAATTCAAACAACGGAAAAGTGAATCAGAGCTCATACCCGAGCAAAAATAAATATCCAAACTAATTTCTGGTTGGTGAGAAGATCAAAACATAATTAGAACTAAATATATATTCGAAAAAAAAATATAAAATATTATACAAATAATAATAATAATAATATTTATGAAGTAAACATCACCTCAGGTTAGTGGTGGTTCAATATAGGTAATGGAAAGGAGAGGAATAAAAAAAGGGTAAACATATGGACTACTAATAGTAATGACCGGGTATTATCTCAAGTTGAGACCAGGAGGTTGCCTTGTGCCTAGTTTGTACTGGTAGGCAAGTTCCCACCTTCTCAGTTCAGAGGAGCTGCTGCTATTAGGGAGGACTGTGAAACAAGAGTTGAAATTATTCAAGTCGTGGGTTATGGCATGGGCAGCAACTGGGTGTTTTGGGTTCTGTGTGAACACCGTCTGACGGTGGCCATTCATATATATATATATTGAACATTGGATAGGATAAAAAACCACCGCTTACCAAAGAAGGGGATTCCAGCGGCGTTGGTACACGAACACACAAAGAATAAAATTTTCGAGCATGGCTCTTCCTCAGTAGAAGTGAGATGGCTGCACGCAAGCTGCCAGCAGCCAACTGCGTGAGCCACAATTTCGGTGGCTCATGGTGGGGGAAATACATCATGGCAGGAAGTGAGGGAGGGGGTAGAAGAGTACAGGCCGGAAAACGGAGATGAATGGCAAGTATAAAGCCAAACTGTAACAAGGTCCTGACATGGAAGGGTAGTATACCTCAGTTAATCAATTAATGGACACAAATGGGGGGGAAAAAAAGAGTTACAATTTTTAGTTGAAACTAAAATTCGAAAACACAATCTATAAAGATAGGCTCTGGTGAGGGAAGGTGGAAGTGAGGGGGATGGGTGGGAGGAAAATTAGTGCTATCTTAAATTTAGACCTGGAGATACTCTGGTCCGCTGATAGGCCAGTTCCCACCTTCTTAGTTCTGAAATACTGCTTTTATCTGGGAGGACTCTGATGGCGCGGCCTGAGAAGCAGGTGTTAAAATCGTTGGTGCCATGTATAGTGGCATGATGAGATACAGGGTGGTCAGGGTTCTTGGTATGTACTGATTGTCGGTGTCCATTCATTCTGATGGCCAGTGTATACCCTGTATCTCATCACGCCTCTATACACGGCACCAACAACTTTAACACCTGCTTCTCAGGCCGCGCCATCAGAGTCCTCCCAGATAAAAGCAGTATTTCAGAACTAAGAAGGTGGGAACTGGCCTATCAGGGGACCAGAGTATCTCCAGGTCTAAATTTAAGATAGCACTAATTTTCCTCCCACCCATCCCCCTCACTTCCACCTTCCCTCACCAGAGCCTATCTTTATAGATTGTGATTTTAGTTTTAGTTTCAACTTAATTTTTTTTCCCCCCCACTTGTGTCCATTACTTGATTAACTGAGATATACTACCCTTCCACGACCGGACCTTGTTCAGTTTGGCTTTATACTTACCATTCATCTCCGTTTTCCGGCCTGTACTCTTCTACCCCCTCCCTCACTTCCTGCCATGTTGTATTTCCCCCACCATAGCCACCGAAATTGTGGCTCACGCAGTTGGCTGCTGGCAGTGCTTGCGTGCAGCCATCTCACTTCTACTGAGGAAGAGCCATGCTCGAAAATTTTATTCTTTGTGTGTTCGTGTACCAACGCCGCTGGAATCCCCTTCTTTGGTAAGCAGTGGTTTTTTATCCTATCCTAATGCTCAATTCAATATATATATATACGGTATATATACAAACAGAATGGGGAATTGAACCTCAGTCGGAAAATTACGAAAGATATACCTTACCACCTAGACCATGCAGCCACTTAAAATAACAGGCTAATTATTCTTGTATATATAAGACATAAGGATTTTTTTTTAATGTTAATATCTCGGAAACTAGGGCATATTTAAGGAAGGATTGCACCACCAGACATACAGTGTGTTAAACCTTTCAGCATGTATGCATGGGATTGACAACTGTTTTCAATGTGTCTGATGGTCCCCTCGTCAGAAGAAAGTGTCCCGCAACAACGTGCACCAGTTGTTCCCTCCGTGTAAACAGAGAAGCAAGTCGATTCTGAAATAAGTGTCACAAGTTTATTGCTCGTGTATATGCAGTAGTAATCTGCTAATATCTGATAAATAGTAACTCCTTTCTCTTCACCGAGCGTGGTGGGTGAGTGGTAAAGCTCTGGCCTGGCGTTCGGAAGGACGCGGGTTCGAATCCCCGTCCGGGCATCCAGATTAGGGTTTCCCCGAATCACTCTGGGCGAATGCTGGGACGCTTCCTTCAAAAGGCCGTGACCAAATCCCTTCCCGTTCCTCGTCCCCAGTCCCATGCCGCCTCTAATGACCTCAGCACCGACGAGCCGTAAAGACATCGTTTGATTAGAGTCGTCTGCGTTGCAGTGCACAGCAGCATGGCGGACATGGCGCGGCTGATGCTGCGCGACTGCGTGTACGACCTGACGGAGATCAGGCAGTGCCGCGACTGCTACCGCGTCTCCAACGAGAAGAAGGACAAGCACTGGTTCTGCAAGCCCTGCCGGCCTCCCCACCAGCTCGTCTACGCCAAGCAGAAGGGCTTCCCCTACTGGCCCGCCAAGGTGAGACTCCTCAGTGCTGCTCTCCCAGTAAACCAGCCGTCGAGGTTGTTGGAATCGTGGCTACTGGTGCAAGTTGCGGTGTGGACTGTTTGTCTGACAGAGTTGCTTTGTGGCAAGTTAGTTGGTGTGCGATGTGAGTTGTTCAACATGTGGCACGTTCAGTAATGGGGAAAGGTTCCCCTGTGGTGGGATTGGAATATGTAGTGGAGGGTGGAAGTATGCTGCAGGTTTTACAGTGGGGTCTATTACATGGAAAAGTTCGTACGGTGCTTTTGGAGAGTCTGACAGAGGGTATTTGTGGACTGAGTTGTTCTTAAGATTGGATGGTCTGCTAAAACAGGCACGGGGGACACAGGGTAGAAGATGTTGATAGACTCGAGACCAGAAGAGAACTGGGCGACAAACGCAGAGCTACGGTTGGTTTTTGTCGAGAGTGGTTACGTGGAGGGTGAGTGGTCTGTTTATGTACAAGATGCAGGGGGTAACAACAGGGAATGAGGCCCTGGGCCAAATCCCAGACTTTGTTCATAATTAACGGAGCCCAAGCCCGTATTTCCCGTTGTTACCCCACGGATCTTTTACGTAAACAGATCTCCCGTGCGGTCATTCACTCTCACTTTTCTCCTACTGAAACTAATCGTAGCTCTGCCTTTGTCACGCAGTGCTCTTCTCGTCTCGAGTCTATCAACCGTATATCCTGATAGCACTTTGACTTCCTTTACTTCTTTCCACAAATGCATATTCTCCTACCCAGTGTCTTTGAGAAGGTATAAAAGAGTGTAGATTATTCGGGGGGAATTTGGTAGCCATAGTAACAAGAGTGAGCGAGAGAAAAGTTGTGTGTGTTTTGATTTGACGATAATAGTTATGGAGAGCAAAAGGATCTCGTATCTTTGGATCCTTAAGTATTGAATAATGTTTTATCAAATTCCAAGAAGTTATAGAAAGTTAATTATTATTCAAATATAAAAGACTATTCTAATAAGTGTTTAGCTTAAATTCCATTAACGTGCTCAAAACTATTTTGTATCTGAGCTCCAACACCAAAAGAAGACCGAGCGTGGTGGTGTAACGGTTAGTGTTCTCGGAGGACGCCGGTTCGAATCCCCGTCCGGGCATCCAGATTTGGGTTTTCCACGGTTTCCCCAAATCACTCCAGGGGAATGCCGGGACGCTTCCTTCAAAAGGCCATGGCCGAATTCCTTCCCATTCCTTGTTCTGTGACCCATCACGCCTCTAATGACCTCGACGTCGATGACGCGTAAAACAATAAAAAAAAAAAACTAAAAGGGAATCTATCCCCATTATTGAACATGTCACGTGTTCAGCTACTCACGTCGTATACCGACTAACTTTCCACAACTGCACGCCTCGCCACACAGCAACTCAAACAGTCCACACCTGCCACTTCTACCAGTAGCCACGATGCCAACAACCTCAACGGCTGGTTTACTGGGAGAGCAGTCAGTGCCACTGCAGCAGAACTCGGGAGATGGGAACTAGCGTCCCAGAATAACCTGGATACGAGACACCCACCTGGACTTCACCACCAATAAAATCCAACCACTCAACCCATCACTCCTATTTTTTGTAAAAATTAGTTATAAATTTTCACATCGGTACTAGGTACCCTTCCTACATGTATTCATTTTACCATCGCCTGCAGTATATTACCTCAGACATTGCCGACATATCTATAATATACGCCTCGGCCTTTCCCCCCACTACCTAGCCAGTCACGGGGTGACGTTCTGTAGGCACACACATCAGGAACCTAATAGTCCGTTTCTCTACTACTTGAAGAAGGTCTTTACTGAAATATTGTATTTTATTGGTCTGCCTTCGCGTTTTGTTTTTTCTCATCGTAGCCGCCCATTTTGGCATCTGGTGGGTGCATTACGCTTTCCTTTATTGTTCATAACCCTATTTTGTAATTTGAACATAGTTTGGTTGTAGTTTATGCAGCAATACAAATGGAATTTTTACTAAATTTACGATGTCAGAATTGGGGAAAAAATAAAATTAAAAATAAATTAGGAATCCCAAAATCTTATGCTACAGCGCCAGATATTGGTTTTATTCCTGGTCTATGTTTCATTCTGCATGATAAATACTGAAGTGTGCAAGTTAGTTGTACCTTCTTCATTTTTAATAAAAAATTTAATATTACTCAATTATATTTTGATCTAATTTAATTGTAAGTGAAGGATTGAGATTACTTTGTATATCACATGAGTAAAAGACGTACACATTAACAAGTCAGAGGTATATTATTCTGGGCAAGTAACATTTCAACGACAAACGACAAAACGACAACCTGTAACGTAAACAATTTATATTAGTATCTTAGCTGCAGAGCATAAGGTCGCAGGTCGACTTGGGATTGTAAAAAATGCACACACACAAATGAACAATCCATTTAAATCATACCGTTTCTTGTGCCAGTCTTAATTGCAATGCCAAATCGTCCTGCATACACCAACAATACTTAAAACGTAGGTTCTTCAATCCATTAATCTTGTCGATAGTTTATCCGTCATCTCTGTAGGCCATGTGACACTCTTCTGGACCCCCCCCCCCTTTTTCTCAGTGTACACTAAAAGTTTTACACCTTTTTTTTCGCACGAAGATTACATCAATATGAAATATATCCTAATGACATGTTACAATACAGAACTTCTTCCATCCACATAAAATACCATAATTTCAGTAACTTGGAGCCTATAAAAGCAACTTAAATTATTTATGAAGCTAAATTCGTTGTGAATTATTCTGCTGAAAGATGTCAGCTGTCATTCTGGCCCTGCGTGCATTTCAACATAACTACAACTTATGCTGTCCAAAATTCATAGACTCTGTTACCGTCATATGAATACATTCACTCTATTGTGATCTAAATTTGACTCACTGGAAGTATTTACATATGTTTGATAAAGTGACATCTGTAATAAAAGCAACTAATAATTGTAATGACGTTAATTATAATGCAGTGCGTACTTTACAATATTTCGGAAAATTATTTCTTCAAGTATATAACAGTGACTTAAAGTATGTACATTGGATATAAATATCTTATAAGAGCGTCAAAAAATACAAGTTTGGCGCAGTATTTTTAGCAATTATTTTCTTCACTAACAAAGTACAATTCTCATGATCTTCAAAATGATGTAACATAGATATTTCTTAGTTTAAACAGTATCACTGTACAGAGAGTATAAGAAAACCCTACATCAAACAAATTTTAACTAAGGAAAGGAAACCAATAAATGATATGTTGATTTCTGTGAAATACACACTAGTGCTGGCAGCTGATTTATTTGTGGACGTGTAGCTAAGTAAAACGCACGTAACCTGGAACATCTCCGGTCGCTGTCAGTCGGGCAGCTGAGGCGGGAAGCGTGACGGGAACAGGTATTAAAGCCCGTTTGTCGCTTTTGCCTTTCTGCACCAATACTGTCAGTTCGTTCTCGGTCTTTGTGTAAGGTTGCCAGTTCTGCGCCTAGCAGTGTCACGCCATATATCACCTTATTTTCTAAGTCAATTTCCTTATACACCTAGCAAGGAATTACGTTGATTTTTAGTTTATTTCTTCATTGTTTCAATTATTTTGTTCATATCTTTCCTCAACAAATACATCACGTCCAATCCCACACCTAATATAAGTATAATATAAAAAATACGGAATTAATCCAATGTCTTAAATAAATGTGCACATCCTGTTGTCTATTCTGAATCCTATTTTAACTGACAAACAAAAATAATGAAGAGCTATGTAGCTTCACACGGTCACTGTTCGCTCCCCCCCCCCTACCCCCTCATAGCCGTGTGTAGCTTCCTATCCGACCCCTCCCCCTTAACTGATCCACTTAACCCTGCACTGGTCGCGTTCTAATGGGACTTTTCAGAGCGCGACCACTGCAGGGTTAATTTACGGATGCTCCTTTAGTTTTCTTGTTCTGTGTCTCTTATTTATTTTTTGTTCGTTGTCCACCCTACAGTTTCGTCTGTTCCCTTTGTGTGTATAATTTCTTTCCAGAGCATTAACAGGTGTGTGGACTGCTGTGAGTCGTGAACGAGTTTGTTGTTTTTGTCCAGGTGATAAAGATCGAGGGCGACCAGTACGACGTGAGGTTCTTCGGGGGACAGCACCAGCGCGCGCACGTCGAGAAGGTGCACATCCGACCCATCTCTGTCAACATACACACCCTGCAGGTAAAACTAAAAACATCCTCACAGCGCACTAGTGTTTCAGTTCTCAATTTGTGTGAGGTGTTTTTCCGGACCCCTCTCCCCCGGTGAGATCTGGTCGGAACCCCCCCCCCCCCCCTCCCTCCCTGGTGATTTGAGATTTTGACAGCTTCCCCACTCCTGTCCGGGCATTCAGATATGGGTTTTCCACGGTTTCCCCAAATCACACCAGGCAAATGCCGGGATGCTTTCTTCAAAAAGGCCACTGCCGAATTCCTTCCCGTTCCTTGTCCCCAATCATATCCCGTGACGAGTCATAAAACAAACCAGATGTGCTCTTCTGTTTACACTTAATTCAAGGACAATTTATATTTTGCCAACAAACTTCTTGCAGTATTTGTGAGATACAGTTATGCAATTCGTACTAAGAAGCAGTCAGATGATTTATATTTTCTCAACAACGTTGTCACAAAAACCAGGAGAGAGTTAGAAAGAAACTCGTAAGTAATCGGCCATTGTGTTTCTGAACAGACTGTCCCAGCCTGGAGCAATTTTGTTAAGCCACGGTAAATTTTGAACCTCCAGAATGCTGCATTCTCCAGCACGACATCAGAAGGGTGTAAAGTCATAGGGGGGGAAAATGAGTACAGTGATCATCCAAATACTTGTAACGGGGTAGTTTTAACTTGCATTATATCATGTAAAAGATTTTTTTTCTTATTTTGTATATATTGGTGAGAGTATGGAGAAACCAAGTTTACGACCTCCAACACCCTTGGCACAATTTTCTGTGGCCAAAATAACATAAGAATTTTGGTACTTTTTTCAGTTTTTGGTCTAGAACTCCTTCCTGATGAGTCCTAGCAAGAAATACTCTATTTCCAATTTGAAAGAGGACAAAATTTCCTACAACTTTTGTAATACAAACTTTTTTCTAAACTCAAAACTAAGCTAGCAACAGTTATTCTGTGTAATATACATTAAGCCAGAACAATTCTGTGGTTTGGATTCCACCTTAAGCTGTAGGTTCCCTACTTACGGTACTATTACTTGATCAGGTTAGATAGCCACGAAGGAGCGTATTGCGCAGTGTATCGAAAACAGTCACCTGGCGGCCAAACAATCCTTCGGGATCTTCGTCAACAATCATATATGATTATTGAATTAACCATCAGTAATCAAAGTGTAATATATATATATAGTATGTCATACAAAAATACATATATATCGGTTATATATACAGGCATTGCAGGTCATTTTGAGTGGCAAAGCGGGTAAAAACCCAACTTTTAAAAAAGTGTGAAACTTGTCCGATTTTCGAAGAACTGTAGCTCTCTTAGTTTTGAGTTTATAAAAAAGTTTGTATTACGAAAGTTGTTAGAAAATTTTGTCCTCTTTCAAATTGGAAATAGAGTTTTTCTTGCTAGGACTTATCAGGAAGGAGTTATAGACGAATAACTGAAAAAAGTACCAAAATGTTGATGTTTTTTGCCACAGAAAATTGTGCCGAGGGTGTCGGAGGTCGAAAACTTGGTTTCAGCATACTTTTACAAGATAAGAAAAAAAATCTTCTGTGTAATATAATGTTTGTGAGACCCTCTTTTTACGACCCCATTACTGGACTAAATATCGTGTCAAGAAAAGCTGTTGTGTTCCTAAGGAACTGCTACAGCTCAAGAATTGCAAAATCGATAGAAGTTGTATTATCATTATTACTAATATCTTATTTCTCTTATTACAGTTTCTGTGTGCGGTGGCACTTCTTGATTTCAGGTCAATACAATAAAAGTTATAATCAATTCACAACATAAACATCATTCGGGATATAACCGAGAAGCTCTATGGGTTAAATCACAAATTATATTTATTTATGCGATAACAAACTATTTTATCCTACTAGCCAAGCCCGTTGTAAGGTTTTGTGCCAATTACAAAAGGTAAATAAATTGAAGAGAGATTATGACGAGTGATGCCTCCCATATAACAAACGGTAACTTGGTAGTCAGATTATTTGAAACTATCGATAGGAGTTTCAGTGGTAATTGTTCTTTTAGTTCATATTTTGATTCTCGAGTGGCTTTTTTTCTTTTTCTCTTCCTTTGTTTATTAACAAGTTTATTACTCGTGTCCTCCTGACCACTCCTATTTCTAATAGCAACAATCCACAGAGTGTAACCATTTAAATGATAATTATCTTTGTTAACTTTGTCGGTTCTACATCTACATTCATCCCTTTTAATAATTTTATGAACTTAAAAGTCCGGTATCTGCTTTATGATTCACGAGTCAGATATAGTATCCATGCATGTTTTTAGTGAAAGAAGGCTCAGTTTTAACAAAATTTCCTGTAATGGAAACATTTACCAAACGAACACCCATTCTATATTTCTCAACATCCTGAAAATTCTTAATAGGAAAATAATATGTTTTTAATCAGAACTTCTCTCCACAAAACTACAGGTTCCAAAGTGACAGTTCTGTCTGGTTTTTATTTATATCGTCTAAAATTCGTCGTAGTGATTTCCACAAGAATGTAACTCGATTGCTGACTAGTTATGATTTATATTTTTTTTTTAGTCACGTGAAAATAAGATTATCAGTGAATTTCACACAAGACTCTTCATCATGGAAAATTATTTTCTCTAATTTTGCAATTAAAATAAACTAATAAATAATTAACTAATTGATATTAAAATGGTTAAATTCAGTCTCACTACATCCCCCGCTAATTCCCTTGCAATTCACAAGTGTCAGAGTAAAATGGGAATTAGATGATTGTTTAAATTTTATATTAATTACAATTGCTATAATTTTTTAAATCCTAGAAACATTCCATATTCCTTTTTGTGTTGTAATCCATCCATGTGATTCTAAAGATAGACATGTATTAAAAGGTGAAATGTTAGTAAGACACGTATCTCGTCGCAGGTGAAACGTACGTCGTCGTGGAACAAGGCTTGCGAGGAGCTGAAGAGGCACCAGGAGCTGCTGAAGAAAGTGGAGAGTCGTGGCCGACAGCCGTCCACGAGCGACGAGGACAGCGACGACAGCTCCAGCTCGGAGGTACGCGGTGCACGACACCCTGTATGTGCATTTTTTTATTTATGTTTTTTCTTTGGGCCATTTATCTCCTTTGATTCGTAACCAAAGTCAATAAATCTGGTATCATTTTAAAGCTTAAGGTCTCCGCTTTGGTCACGTCATATTTCGAGAAAGGAATTTTTCGAAATTTATCCTTTAAAGGGAAAAGTAGTAACTAGAATGCCGTGCATATAACACAGGTGAGAGCCAAGCCGCTAGATAGCAGCAGGACGTTACACAGATATTAGTAAACTGCTTCACTGGCGTCAAGGATTGAGTGCGTTACCGACGGATTGAAGCACCACATTTAACAGAGAAATAAACACACTGCATCTTTAACAAAATAGGTAGCTTTTTTTTTCTTTTGTAGAAACATTTCTGTTTTGCTGTGCGATTCATATCTAAAGTTTTTACTTGTGAAATTTTCTCAAGGGTTAAGATTGCAACAACACGTATCACAGATATATGCATATGCTGGTTGTATTCTGTTCAGGTTAGTCGTATTCCGTCACGGTCAGTGACAGTTTGTTTTACGCGCCCACCAGTTTTTCCCAATTGTTTCGTAATATGTTGTAGGTATTTTTTTTTACTTACCTCTTACACTAAACAAGTAAATAATTGCTTCAAATGAGCCTGTACTTGTTTCATCCTACTAAAAACCACTGACATTACTATTCATTGTATTTTGTTTGCAAAAGTTGTTAATTAATTAATTAATTAGTTGTTATTTAATAGCAGTGATTCAATAGCATTTTCACATTTTGGTTTTCAGAGTGATGACTGTTTTTATTTTGTTTAATTTATGTTTTAACATGATTTATGAAATACAACAAACTGCTGCTACCCGCATCTTTGTATGCGTTGACTTAAAATTTTTCTACCGACCGTAGTGGTGTAACGGCTAGCGTTCTCGCCTCGCATTCGGGAGGATGGTGGTTCGAATCCCCGTCCGGGCATCCAGATTTCGGTTTTCCATCGTTTCCCAAATCAATCCATTCAAATGCCGGGATGCTTCTTTCAAAAGGCCATGGCCGAATTCCTTCCCATTCCGTGCCCTCCATCCTTTCCCGTCTCTAAAGACCTCGCTGTTAGAGAGACGTTAAGCAGATTAAAAAAAAAAAAATTCACTACTACAATTGGATATGGAAAGCTGCAAGTTACATGAAAGCTGTCCAAAAAAACACTACGTCTGGATAATGTGACGGGAAGCGATCGCCATACCATTCAACCACTGAACCGGTGTCATGAACAGAGCCACCTAGCAACATGTCTAAAAACTGAGGGGGGGGGGGGGGGTGGAGTACCTACCACAAGTTCTCTGGCAGTTTTCTTTGTCACTTTCTGGGGACATCTTCTCTCAATCTCTTTTTGTACACAACTTTTAGTTTTGTTTTGATGTACTTTGCCTAGATATATACCATTTAGGGGTTTGAAACCCTCGATCTAGCTATATATAAATGCCCACGGGAGAAACACTCCTTTTGTAGGTGAGCCCTTGTAGTGTCTGTCCCTGGGCTTTATTGATAGTTGTCGAATGTGTCTATACTGTATAATGTGTCTATACTGTGTAATGTGTCTGTACACAAAGTGACTGCAAGAGAAACAAAGCCTTAGTGACTGATATAACATTACATACACTCCGTCCGTCTGTCAGTTTTCAAAATTTCATTACAAAAAATGATATTTATCCGGAAAAGAAAATCCTATGTTGTCATTTAATAGCAGTGATTCAATAGCATTTTTGCGTTAACGGTGGTGTGTGTGTGCTGAAATACCCTACCCTTTTATTTTATAGAACCAGGTATGATGATACATATACTCAAAGATCTGGATGCGTGATTTCTATGTCCATCTGATTTTTTTTTTTTTTTTGATTGAAATGCAATTTTTTACTAGCAGCAGAATACGATTCTGCTGGGTTGTCTTATCAAAATATGGCCACAAGTATTTATAATTAAATTTTCAAAACAAAAAAAAATTCGTTCACTTGTTTTTTTAAATTATAATTCATTTCAAAGAGATACATGTAAAGGGTTTCTCCTCTGTAAAGTTTGGGTTGCCAGCTGTTAAAGATATGTAAGAGCGAGGGAGAGTTAGCGCACCACACCGTCCCTCAGAGAATTTGGTGCGCTATCTTTGGTATTTTTTGAGATTAAGGAAGGAGTGACTATCTGAAATTCAGTCATTTGTGATGCCTATCTCTTCCTGATACAAACAAATTATCAAGCTCCATTCCACGTGCCTATCAGGTGATAAAGACACGCATTACCACAGCTTTTAAGTTAGACCACATCTTTCAAACTCTGAGAACCATATTCATATGCTTAGAGAAAGGGACTGATTTATATCCGTACACAAGTAGCCACGTGTTTCTTATATGAGTTACACATTAGGTAGTGTTCGCGAGCTACATGGCTGAGACTGAGCGTGGTGAGTGAGCGGTTAACGCTCTGGTCTTGCATTCATGAGGACGCACGACTTCAAAAGGCCACAGACGAATTCCTTCCCGTTCCTTGCTGCCCAACCCTGCCGACCTTCTGTGCACTGACAGGTCCCGTCGCACGTGACTTGACGTCACCTGGCAACCGAAGGCCTTGTAAGTGTGGACTCTTCCAAAATCTGACACTTTGCCAGAATATGGAGCCGGAGGCAGGCCCCGAAACGTCGCCTCTCACTTCTACTGAGACGCTGTCCCTGGAAAGCTCGAAGACTTTACACAACTCTGTTTTTTTTATTTACCTGAATATTAGCGTTCTAATTTTTGCACTTGTCGGTCTAGTATTTTGTATTTCCCGTCTCTGTCGCGTTGCAGGAGAGTGACGAGGAGACGCGATCGCCAGCTCCGAAGAAACGCGGCCGACCGCCGCTCAAGTCTCCGAAGAAGAAGGAAAAAGTAGAGCAGCTACAGACACCAAAGAAGAAGAGAGGCCGACCAAAGAAAATCGTGAAGAAAGAGGAGGACGACGAGGATGTTGACGACGAGGAAGAAGTAGTCCTGCCGAAGCGGCACTCGGAGCCAACGGGAGGCGCGTCCCGCAGGAAGAGCAGACACACTCGTGAGTACCTGTCGTAGAGCGGGAGGCGCGTCCCGCAGGAAGAGCAGACACACCCGTGCGTATCTGTCGTAGAGCGGTAGAGGAGCACTGACGTAGAGACGTTGGGGGTGACCTGCGTCGAGTCAAACATCGAGGGTCCGTTCCTCGTTTTAAACCAACCTAGCTATTAGGTACAGAATAATATACAGAAGAATGGAAAGGCTTAGTAGAAGACGTAGTGGGTGATGATCAGTTTGGCTTTAGGAAAAATTGTGGTACAAGAGAAGCAGTTCTGGCTTTAAGATTAATACTCGAAGGGCAGATCAAGAAAAACAAAGAAATTTTTATGGCATTTGTTGATTTAGAAAAAGCTTTTGATAATGTTATGTAGGACAAGATGTTCAAAATTTTAATGAAGTCAGGCCTAAAGTATCGAGATAGAAGAATACTTTATAAACTATGTAATAATCAAATGGCTGTAATAAAAGTAGAGAATCACGAGAGACATGCATCGGTTAAAAAGGGTGTTAGACAAGGTTGTAGTCTATCCCCATTAATATTCAACTTGTATGTTGAAGAAGCACTGAAGAAAGTCAAAGAAAAATTTCCATGTGGCATCAGTTTTCAGGGAGAAAAAATTAGTATGCTACGAGTTGCTGATGACATTGTCTTGTTAGCAGAAAGGGCTGAGGATATTGAGAAGTTACTGAATGGCATCAACAAAATATTGAAGGAAGATTTTGGACTGAATATAAATCAAAGCAAGAAAAAGGGGATGATATGTACCAGAAATAATACCAATACTAGTAGATTAAATATAAAAATGGGATCGGATGCAATTGGAGAAGTGAGTTCTGTTACTTGGGAAGTAAAATTACAGCCGATGGGCGGAGCAGGAATGATGGTAAAAGCAGACTTAGCCGTAGCAGAATGATCTTTCATGAAAAATAGAAACCTTTTAGTTTCAAATATTAATCGAGGGATCAGAAAGAACGTTTTAAAACTCTGTGTGGAGCACAGCACCTTATGGCAGCGAAACATGAACTTAATGAATACCAGAAAGAAGGAAAATTGAAATGTGGTGCCACAGAATAAATTAAGTGGACAGACAAAGTAAGAAATGGACGAGTTTTGGAAATGATGGGTGAGAAAAGAAGTTTGTGGAAGAAGCTTACAGAAAGAAGAGACAGGCTGGTAGGTCATATTTTGAGACATGCTGGATTGGTTAATTTGTTAGTGGAGGGAACAGTCGAAGGTAAGAACTGTAGAGGAGACAGAGGTTATAATGTATGAAGCAGCTAATTGAGGAAGTGAGTTGTAAGTGGTATGTAGATGAAGAGGTTAGCACAAGATAGGAAGGGATGGAGGATTTCATCAAATAAAATAAAAATGCAAAATCTGTTCCGTCTTTTTTAATAGCCATGTATACATCATCTTTGTCATTTTCAGTTGTGAATTGATGAGGGCTCCTGGAGCACTGGTCGTCAGTTTGGTGACCCTTGCCCTTACCGTAAGGAACCTACTTCCGTGGGGGAGCACGAGTGTTATAATTTCTCGGTAAAACAAGTATCTTTTGTTCTGCATGATAGCTAATTTATATATATTTGTATATATATATACATTTGGTCAGTGAAACAGTTGCCTACACCACCCTCCCATATTTGTGTAGTATGAGGCAGAATTTGGGGACTATCCCAGTATAAAGAGGACACTATTTATTGGGGTTTAAAATAGGCGTTTTAATATGTTATCCATGCATATGAATAGTAATTACAAAATAGGATAGCGAAATGAACCAGCACCTACTTTATATGATGGTTGCATGGCGCAAATACAAAAAACATAGAAATAACATCAAATATATTGTTTGTTGGCCTTTGTACATTATTGGGGTTGGGTGAGGTAGGAGCCTGTCTCACAGATTCTGTGCGACAGTGCCCTGTAACAGGTGCCGTGTATTGTGAGTCGCGATGGCCGTTCTGTAACTTTACGTATCACTACTTTACAGCGGAAAAGTCGGAGAGGCGGGCCTCTGCCCCCGCACACCCCTCAGCGGCGGTCAGTGACTACGATGACGAGGACGAAGACGACGACGAAGAGGAGGACGACGAAGCACCGGGCGAGCGGGCAGGCGACAACCACGGCACCGACAGGCCAGCTCCCAGTGAGGGTGCGGACAACCCCACCTCGTCCACCAGCAAGGTCAAGCCGGAGGTGAAGGTGGGTACATGGCGACTAGACGCACTTACTGTAAGCGAGCGGACAGCCGACAACCACTGCACCGACGGGCCAGCTCTCAGTGAGGGCGCGGACAACCCCACCTCGTCCACCAGCAATGTCAAGGTGGGTACATGGCGACTAGACGCACTTACTGTAAGCGAGCAGGCAGCCGACAACCACTGAACCGACGGGCCAGCTCCCAGCGTGGGTGCTGACAACCCCACCTCGTCTACCAGCAAGGTCAAGCCGGAGGTGAAGGTGGCTACATGGCGACTAGACGCACTTACTTTAAGCAAGCAGGCAGCCGACAATAACGGCACCGACATGCCGGCTCCCAGCGAGGGTGTGGACAACCCCACCTCGTCCACCAGCAAGGTCAAGCCGGTGGTCAAGGTGGGTACCTCGCGACTAGACGCACTTACTATAAGCGAGCGGGCAGCCAACAACCACTGCACCGACGGGCCAGCTCCCAGTGAGGGCGCGGACAACCCCACCTCGTTCACCAGCAATGTCAAGCCGGAGGTCAAGGTGGGTACATGGCGACTAGACGCACTTACTATAAGCGAGCGGGCGGCCGACAACCACGGCACCGACGGGCCAGCTCCCAGCGAGAACACTGACAACCCCACCTCGTTCACCAGCAATGTCAAGCCGGAGGTCAAGGTGGGTACATGGCGTCTAGACGCACTTACTGTAAGCGAGCGGGCGGCCGACAACCACGGCACCGACGGGCCAGCTCCCAGCGAGAACACTGACAACCCCACCTCGTTCACCAGCAATGTCAAGCCGGAGGTCAAGGTGGGTACATGGCGACTAGACGCACTTACTGTAAGCGAGCGGGCGGCCGACAACCACGGCACCGACAGGCCAGCTCGCGGCGAGGGTGTGGACAACCCCACCTCGTCCAGCAGCAACTTCAAGTCGGAGGTCAAGGTGGGTACCTCCTATAGCGAGGGATGATGTAAACATAAGGAACGTTCAAAAAAAAATGAGCTTGAGTCTGGAATTTGCATACTGCTGACAGAATGGTAATATCGTTGCGTCAGTAATGGAGTGAGGTTTCGACAAGTGTGCGTAAGTCTGCACTGCGGCGACTACAGGGTGACGTCACTACACGTGTCAGTCACCCCCTCCTGACAGACTGGCTGCACATCGGGACGACAGCGAATGCTCGGCGTCACTCGCAAACCTCGACCAAACGATCGAATCTAAAGGACCGGGCGAGCTCACCTGTAATGTCATTCTGCTCCTCGATAATGCGAGAGTTTGTGCGACTAGTGCCTGAACAACCAGGGCAAAAACTTCTGAAATACAGGTACTGGTTTGTGTTCCTAGCCCTCTGTGTCACTGCCTGTGACATTCAAACAAAATTAATATAAAAACGGCTTGCTGAATCGCCTCTGCTTGCAGAGTTTGTATGGTCCTTCACTGCACATTATTCCGTCGCTACCCTCTTGAAATCAAAACTCTGAATTTATTTGGCGGGTTTGCAGCCCTTACTAGACTTTCACAGAGACGTGACGCTTTATTCACCACTCTGCCAGAATCACTTAATGTTTAAATAAATTGCAACGTAGTGCACACCTATCTTCCCTTTTCTGCACCCACCTACATATGCCCTCTACAAATGTTAACTTTAAATTCTTGCAATATTTTTGGTAAATTATTCCTCTTTTGTTTTGGTGTCATTCCAATCCCTGACACCCTTACCTAAAAATAGAGAATCTTCCCACACCCTTGTGCCTGAAATCGAGTGCCAGCTTGTGGTCATGGTCATCTTTTCCCTTCCATGAACTACTTTTAATTCTTACGCTAATATCTTTCCACGCCAGTATACGCCTCGTACACTCCCACGACCCTCCCGCTTCCTCCACTGAATCCCTCTCCAGCTGGTTTGTCGTATTAGTTGCCGGTTGTGTGTTGCAGTACTGCTGGTGTGTGTGTTTAGCTTGGAGTGTGCGTGTGTGCAGGTGCGCGAGGAGGAGGAGGAGGTGTCGTCGTCGTGCCAGGAGCCGCTGAGCACGCGCACCGCGTCCGTGCAGACGCCCGCCAGGCTGCTCCGCGAGCAGCAGCAGCGCATCGAGAAGCTGCACCTCGAGGCCGTCGCCAAGGTCAGTACAAGGGCACCACTCTCACTCCTAGTCGCAATCAGTCCCACTTTAATATCCCATCATGCTCCATGTGTGACACATCTTAACGCCAGAGCTATCGTTAAACACTGTAGATGTCCTCAAAATAACAATACAGCTGCCACCGAGTGAGTGGAGTAAATTTACTGAGTTTAGTAATAAGTCTGAAAGGGCAGTAATTACTCTCATGTCAACCCACCCTAAAGCCAAAACAACAACACACAAGGGTGATATATGGGGGGAGAGAGAGAATACTTGCTCAATTCATGATCATTTGCTACAGCCCTTACACAAGTGTGACAGAACTGATTAGTAAACTAGGCTGGGAGTCTCTGGTAGATAGATGACGCACGTTTCGTTTAAACTTATTGGTAAACATGTGTACTCCCACTTTCACTTATGAGTGTAGTGGAATTCTTCATCCACCAACCTATTTGAGTCGGAAAGATAGGAAAGATAAGATTAGGGAAATAAGGTGCCGCACTGATCCTTATATGAATTCTTTTTCCCCTCGTACCATTTGGTATTGGAATGCACAAGAAAGAGATTAGCTTTGGTGCTGAGCACCCTCTGCCACCCACAATTTTGTGAATTGCAGAGTATACATGTAGATGTAGAAGGTACGAGTATTTCTGTAAGTTACTGTGAGTTATCAAACACGTCTGCTTAACAGGAGGCAGTTGAGTGAGGTAATGATTTTCACCTGTGCATTCGACAGCCTGCAGCTAGCAGAATGGTTAAACCCACAAGTTTCTCTTTGTTTCTTTTTCTGAACTGTTATGCCTATAAGTGTGGCAAATAAAGGTTCCTCGCTCTTTCCTGAACAAGGAATGAAAATACTTGAAGACAATATGAATACCCATCACTTACTAAAGTTGATCGAAGTGGGGCTGCCATACGCCATAACCTTTGTGTCGTGTTCCCCACAATTTTTGTGTGATATCTTTGTGTCTTCCTCTTGGTCATTTGTCTTGTGTCTTTCTTTCATACATTTCCCCTCCTCTATTCTCTTATACACCCATACATTCTTTCTCTCACATTCTCTATCCTTTTTTGCAGTTTTATTTATGGTATGGTCACAGAAAAACTACATTACCTCTATTACAAAATATGTAGATTACATTCGAACTAATAGAAAAATTTACACGAGTGAGGTTTCCCCGAGTCACTCCAGCTGAATGCCGGAATGTCCTTCCCGTTGTGTGCCCCCAGTCCTTTCCCACCTCTAATGATGCCATACTTGATGATGATGTGTAAATCCACAAAAATTTACTGTCAAAAATTAATATTTCTCAAGTATTCTGTTGCTTTGTCATTCAAATAAATGAAGTCTCTAAAGTTTGCATTTCAAGCTTCTACCTGACTGTGTATTTAACATTTTTGTTTCTTATTCTGCCCCTCTTGTACCACCCATTCTGCTCCTTAGAAGCTTATTTCATTTCGCTGTGTTGAAACGTACCGATTTCCCAGTTCTTCAGTGTCCACACACTTGATAGTAGTCTTTGTTGCGTTTCAGTGTTCTGACACTTTTTACCGTTGTCATTTCCACTTTCCTCCCAGGTGTTTGAAACTGTTCCCTTGGCTAATCTGCTCTTCCTTCTGAATGTCACCTCCCAGATGTTTGAAACTGTTCCCTTGGCTAAGCTGCTCTTCCTTCTGAATGTCACACTATATACTTGTTTTCTTGATATTAAATTTTGTATAATGTTTATCCAGTGTCCGCCTGTATGTCCAACTGGCAGTGAATTTCCTCTTCACAAGGCTGTTCACAAACGCCATCACCTTAGTATTTTCCCCTTCCATCTCTTTGCCATCCTTTATATCAGATGTGTCTAAGGTGGAAAATATTGGCAAAACAATACTTCCTTTTTTATTCCCTTTGTTCTAGGCAATATCTTCTTAGTTTCCCTATTTTTGTACTGCTGGTATGATTCTGTCAGCCTTCTTTTGAACTCCTGTGTTTTGTACCTTACTCTTGTGTATGCAATTGTGCACTTCCTCCAAATCCAGGAATACCAACAACTGGTTCCTTGTTTATTTTTCCCCCTGCAGCTGTCTTATCACAAGCCACAGTGCTTTCAGTTGCACTGTGAACCTCGCAGGTTTGTCATTATTTGCTCTTCACACAATTATGCTAGTGACTGATCTTTCTCCTCCAAGCAAGCAAATATGTCCCATGAATGAGGACATCGCGGTGTGCAGATCTAAATATGCCAAGAAAATGTCGTATTGCATTTCTCCATTTCGTGTTTATCGTTCATGGCAGCCAACGCCTGTGGTAAATGTCGGGCCTTGTGTCCCTACCACTCCTCAGTTTGCACCGAGCGTGTTGGGTGAGTGGTTAACACTCTGCCCTCACATTCGGGAGGACATGATTTTGAATCCCCATCCAGGTATCCTTATTTGAGTTTTCCATAGTTTCCCCAGATCACTCCAGGCGAATGCCGGGATGCTTCCTTCAAAAGGTCATTGCCGATTTCGTTCCTTTTTCTTGTCACCAGTCCCATCCCGCCTCTAACGACCTCGAGGTTGATGAGGTCTAAAGCCGTCACCAGTCCACCAAGTCATCTGCAAATGCCATCGTGTTTATATTTTCCTCTTCCCTGCTCTTTACCACCTTTTCCATTACATCAGCTGTGACTAAAATGGAAAATATTGGGGAAAGGGTGACATCCTTGTTTTATTCTCTTTGTTCCAGGCTATATCTTCTTTCTTCCCTAGTTATACACGCCTCGCACTTCGCCGGTACGATTCTGTCGGCCTACTGTTGGAACTCCTCTGTTCTGTACCTGCGTACACAATCACATGGTCTCTCAAAATCCAGGGATACCAACTGTGGACTCCAGCTGTCTCATCACAAATATCAAGTCTGCCTATGATCTCTATGCTCTGAAGCAGCGGTTCCCAACCTATGGGTCGCAGAAAAATCGAGGTTTTTACCACCAAAATATATGTTAATGTTTTTTAGAAACAAAATACAGAAATAAAATATGTATAGAAAGTGACTTAAGGTTTAAATTAACCAGTGTTAGCACTGATATCGACACCCTAATTAGTAAACACCAGTGCCAGAAATCTCACTTATTGTAAAGTTGCGTTTCTGTAATAATTAAACGTATTTTTCATTATCTTTGTAAAAAAAGCGGGAGGCGTCTGTACAAAGCATCGCCTCATCAAGCTGACGGCTGAAATTCCAGGATTAGTTAAAACTCGATTTGCAAATTTAAATGGCTCTGATGTGCCAAGTCATGTATTGGTGGGAAACACCTATTAAACCCATTTCAGTGGTTGACTGGTAAGTTTACCATTGTGCTTACCTGCTCCCGGTCTTCTATATTTTCATACATTTGGTTGCAGTAAAACACAATTATAAAGTTCCCAATCAACCACTAAAATCAGGTCTGCAGCTGGTTTTTCCACCATAAAGCTACTAGGTGGGCCAGTTGCATTTTAGTATGCTGATCGCGTTACTTCTGATCGTGGAATTTCAGCAGTCAACTTGATGAGGTGATGGTCTGTGCAGCCACCTCCCGTTCTATAATATGTTTGTTGTTTTTTGTATTATCAATCCTTGTTTTTGTTGATATCATATCCTTTGTACTAAAATTTGCGTTTTCGATAGTCAATACTGTATCGACGTCATACATTTCCCATTCTGATATTAGATAGACTCTCATATTTAGTGGGTCGCGAACATTTTTTTTACTTAAAAGTGGGTCGCATACCAATAAAGGTTGGGAACTGCTGCTCTAAAGGCATTCTGTTTTCAATGACGTCGTGAACCTCAAAGGAAACCTTCTTCCTTCGCTCTTCAAACGATTATGCCAGTGAGCAATGTTTCTTCTCTGAGGAAGCAGTGTGTACGTCTAAATCTGCCCAGTGCCTCGCCCACTTACAACGAGAATTGTAACAATCCAAATACTGCATTCTTCGTGTTTGTCCTTCCCAACTGCCGTAATCAGTGGTAAGTGTCTGGTGTTGTTCCTCAGTTCCGTTGCCTACTCGTAGTTGTAACTGTAGATGTGCCACATGTTTATATATTCCTGCATACCTGTTACTCACTGATACGTGACTCGTCTGTTGTCTGCGCACAGTTGCGGGCGGAGCTGGAGGCCGAGAAGCAACGCGCACTGTGCCAGCTGGAGGAGAAGCACGCGGACGAGATGCGAGCCCTGGACTCCAGGCACAAGCAGCAGCTGTCGGAGGTCAAGCGCAAGCAGTGGGTGAGTAAACGAGACTGGTTAATACTAAAACGATCGCTTATTTATTTAATTCTGACGGAGAAAATTAGAAGAATAAAATTCCGTGACAAACTTTACATATAGTGGGATGTCCGCTGCCCATCATTTAAATCACGCGTCTGGACAGTGGACCACTAGTTTGTTTTGGCAGACGACAATTCTGCGTGGTATCAGTAAAATAGAACAAATTTTCAGTGTCAAACTTGTAGCTATCACAGGATTGTTTGACATATTTGTCACTCCATTCAGTTATTCAGAAATGTATCGTGGGTGTTGGTTTGTAATTTGGTTAAAGAAAAATATTTGTTGAACTTGGTCTACTTCCTTCCATAACTAAATTTTCGTCATTTCTTTGCTACAGTTATTTTTGACTCCTGAGTCATATCGCGACTTAAATAATGGAACTGTAGATTTATTTTTGAAAAATGGGAACTATAAAACTCACTATAACAGTCTCGTGAGGGACCGAGTTCTAACCTATCTGCCAGTGCAGAGTAATTGGGCCGGGTTGTCAAGTTGTTGTTAAATCTTGCCTCCTTTGAGCAACAAGCTGGTTGCTTTATACATGTTCTATTTGTATATTTCCAACTGTAATTCGTAGTCTTCCTGTATATCCTGTTTTCACTGATGTTGATCACAAGATTTTCTTTTGTTTCTGCATTGATTCATAGTTCCTAATATTGATAGTTCTCCTGTTTCATTTGCTCTTTGGCTTCCACTGCCCTTTGTAAGAATCTCGTTTCTGTTGTTTGTACACTGTTTATTATGTAGTGCCATTTTCTTAAAAATGTGAAGCCAGCCTGAAATTTATGGATTACTTAAAAAATAAATTGGTTAGGAATCATTGTCAGCTGTCAAACAAGAAAGTATAGCTTCCAGAGATGACGAACGTCTGGAGGAAAAAGTTAATTTTTAAAGAGAGTCATTAAATTGACAACTATGAGATGCTACAAAAAGCAAACCTAATGAACTTATTATGGCAATTAATTTGGCAGCAGTTGCTTAGCTATTAACTTTGAATTTCTTGTAATAATGTCTGTGGTTGCTGTTAATTTGTGAGGGAAGGCTGGCGCGTGATGTCACCTTTCTCCAGGTGAGTGAGTGGGTGAGCTCAGGAATTTATGTAGTAGATCACTTTTCAATATAGCACTAAGCGATTCTGTTTTTCTCTCGTCAATGGTGGCAAAACTTCATACTTTTTAAGGTTCTCTTCAGCCTTGGGCATTGAAAGAAGTTACTGGGGTCATATTGGGTGAATATGATGGCTGAGGCAAATTTTACAAAAAAAAAAAAAAGTATTGCTTCATGCGAACAGTGCAGTTAGTAGTCCTTATTAACGGTGCGGCCATTTGGCACAACGTCGTTGAATTCATAGGATATAGTGAGGAAAACCTTATTTGATCGAACGTGTCAAATGTTTTTCGGCCTTCACTCTTCTGACGGCCTTCGTAGGGAGATTGGGCCTCTCTTTCAACATCGCACCCGTACACCCACGTTTTGTCGCCTGTTACTGCCGTTTTAACAATTCTGGATTGTTGTTGAATTTATTCAACAATCCCTGAGCTATGTCTATGCAGTGCTGTTTTTGGTCAAAATCCAGCAATTTTGGTACAATTCTTGCTGCCACATGTTTCATGCTCAAAACATCTGGGGGGGGGGGGGGGGGGGAAATGCTGGGCGTGAGCCAAATGATATTCATACAGTAACGTCTCTAATAACGATATGGGAATTTTCGAGAATCTTTTTTACTTGTCGGATGTTGTCGGTTGTTGATATGTTAGGGCCCTCTTTCAAACATATATACCATTTGTATTTTTTTTTTTTACTCATAGTAGATTCGCCCAAAGCTACTGCTAACATTTTGAATCCAATACTGCACTTTATTCCATTTTTTTGAGCAAAATTTTATACAAATTCTTTGATCCATTTTTTAGATTATACAAAATCGCCTAGCTCACCTAAATAATTTCTTTGATTGTTGAAAATAAAATAAACATTCAAATTGGCTGCCAGTTTCAATGTTCTTGAGGAACATTTGTACCGTTAAAATAAAAAACTTGGAAATTGTATTTATAAAGACCACTAAATATTTATTTTTTTTAAATCGGACCTCGTACGTTATACACTGTCGCTGTCGTCTTTGTGTTTCAGTGCTACAACTGCGAGAGCGAGGCGATCTACCACTGTTGCTGGAACACCGCGTACTGCAGCATCGACTGTCAGCAGCTGCACTGGCAGAAGGAACACAAGAGGTTCTGCCGCCGCAAGCGCTAGAGGCCGCGTCTCACACGTCCGGACGTCGTTTCCCCCTCCGGGTGTCGTCGTGCCCGCAAAAGTGAAGGGAGACCGTTTGGCAGTGTCCCTCGATTACCGCACGTCACTTACGTTGCGAGCGCCGTACGTGTCAGTCGCTAATCAAGACCTCGTGATTGGCGCAAGATACAGTGATGACTTTTGGTTATTTATTTTTTAGGAATGGTCTCATTTAATACTACGCGTTAAATTTTTTAGAAACCAACATTATGCTACATAAAACCCAGTTCTTTGTTTTTTGTTTGAAAGCTGTTGCTCAGGACAGCAGTACCACATTCCATCCTTTAGGAAATATTATTCTTCACTTTGTCCCCTTTGTTATGAAAGATCAAGTCCAATCCCACAATCAAATTAAGTGTTTTCATTGACTCTAGGTCTAGTTGCTAAAGTGATGATAAACTACTCTTTGATTTAAATAATTGGGAAAACATACAACTTTACTATCAGAATATGTTTTCTGACACTTTATTTTGGGTTTCAGTTTTTCTATTATTTTGTTTTTATGCACTGTTTTAGTGTGTAATGAATTTTTAGTTTTTATTTTTTAATATTTTTTGGGGTGAATTCTGACAATATTGTATTTTATATTTATATTGTTGCAAAGTGAGATGATTTTGTTTGAAGAAAAGACAAATTCCTTTCTCAATATTAATATAAATTATTTGCTGCTGTAAATTGAATTGTGAATATTTTGTTGGTTTCTGCTTATTTTGTCAAGTATTTTTGTTTTCTGAACTTTTGTTCTGTGTATAGCGTAAAGCTTTTTAGATTTTTTTCTGTATCTTTCCAGAATATTTTGTTCTTTCTTTAATTATTTGGTACTCTGGGAGCAAAACCAGCCTCCCCAAATTTCAAACTCCTGTTTGACATCCTTATTAAAGAAAGCACCATGTCAATTGTAAACAGAAGTTTTGGACCGTTTAATTGGTCCGATATTTTCTAATCTGTATTCTGCTCCCAGTGTATCTCTTTCCTCTTACCTTTTTTTTAATGACTTTGTGCCCGAGGAACTGAATTCTTTGGAATTGCGTGTGACACTTGGCAGTGCACTTTCACTGGAATTGCGAACAAAAAAACTTGACGAGTCCAAATTCTCCAGTGCGTATGCAGGAAGAACGTTGTAGGTGGGTGAAGTACCTCGCGCAGTGGGGTAGTACCTCCGCCGTCTACGGGAGTGCGACGCGTGCTGTCCCACGCTGAAACCAAATAGGTGTCCAACCACTAGAATACGTTTTATTATTTTATATACGGAGTATCTGAGTGTTTGTATACTTGAGCATGAATGTTGTATGTGCGCTATTCAGGAGGCCTGGATATTTTGCCAACTCATACGATTGTTCGTTATTTTGATGACACTTGTGATTTGTGGGTATCCACTTGTTGATTGGTACTCTGCTCTTTGTGAAGTTTCCAGTGGACAAGGTTTTATCGTATTTTATGACATTTGTGAAATTGTGAGTGTATAACAGAGCGTATGGTAGAAGTTGCAGTAATGATTGAGAGCTGGGAATAAATTGTAGTGCATTGTTGTTATTTTTTTTTTTTTCTGTGGTTTGGAATACGACAAACAAATGTAATGGATATTTATATTTTTGGAAAGGTTATTGGAAAGGAACTGATGGAAATGAGATATGACAATGTAGTTGAAAGGTATTATTTTGTACGCTGTTTTTCCTACGGTGAAGAAAATGAGATTTGATAAGAGTGGTGAAATGGTTTTATGGCTGTCTACGACTTGTGAAGTGATCGGCAACGTGACATTGACACTTAAGCAGAAATGTGGGCGTCTGTTGTGAATTATCGAGAAAAATGACTGTTTACACAAAATTATAATTTGAATGTTACTGCGAGTTATAGATTATATTGACATAAGCTCTACCAATGATTAGGAGTAGAGATGTACGTATTTATATTCATCAAAGTGATTTCTGCACACTTCTGTAACTTCCATTGGAGATGCGAGGAGGCAAAAATTCTGTGCAATACATTTTTGCTTGTGTGGTGTAATAATTTCTGCAATTAATAATAATTGTACTCATCCTGTAGGAACAGAGGAGGCACACATGGTTTTGTTTATACAGGAGTTTTCTGCAGGTATGTTGGAGAATCATCTAAGATACACCTCACACGATGCACGAACACAGCCAAGGCCGAAACTTGTTTTCACCCAAATAATTTGCATTTGTACTAAAATATGAAATTAAAAATGTCATAAATTATCTTTGAAACAAATGTGTCATTGGCTCTGTTCACTTTGCTTGCTTCATCATCTTTCTCAGAGAAAATTGATTAATAAATTCAGTGCTTATGAGCAACACAAACATTTCCCTTCCTCGATAGGTATTCCACGTTTACACAAACTTCTAAAACTGTCAGTTGTGAGAGTATCCAAACACAGCTATGACTGCCTACCAGGAAACTGCTTAATAACAGTGCTCTCACCTTATTGAAAGAAAGACATAAGGTTCACTAAATTTACACCTTTTTTCCAAAAATTGAAAAATATAAACTTTTTTTTTTTAATTTGCACGTTTGAAAGTTCTCCATACCACTTCGTGTCTCGTGAACTAATCACTGAAACATACCGATTCCTTCAATTAACGAACAAGTTACAGCCTAATTATACGAGTGTCATTTTGTCTCCAACTTCCGTCGACGTTTCCTCCGATAGCAAAGTGGTTATAGTCTTCTCATAATTAAGTGTTTCCGTTGGACTGAAGTTGACGGATGTCAAATTAAAATCGTTTTATGTGTTTCAATGTACATTTGCTTTGAAACGAGGAAAACGTGCAGGACAAATTGATTAAATAACAAGAAATTTTATTTCAAACGAATTGAGAATTATTTCACATGCTGTGTCTCCTCTGTAGGTAGTATAAATGTCTACTTAAATTAATGTATGGTGTCTCTTGTACGATGTTCGCAAATTTTAATATCCATTTGCGTGTTTTTATTTTAATTTTCGCTCCAAATGTCGTCACTCCGCTTGGGAACTAGAAAGTTGTTTTGTTGTGAAAGCAGTAAATGTTTGTGTAAGGTGTATTATGTTTACTAAAGCTTTTCAGTTGGGTTACCATTTTACTACAAACTCTATTGAATTTGGTCATCTTACCTCAAAACGAAGTGTGAATAATTAGTAATATTGAGTTCACATTGTATCGAATGAGCCGTCTTATATTTCGTCCGTATTTTTGCATTTTCTTTGATTGGAAATTACAAATCGCTAAGTTAATAATTCTGTTGTTTATGGAAAATAGTTTACTAGAGTTCTTTCCCAGTTGTTACAATGGCTCAGATGTTCTTAATTTAACTAGTTCAGAATTGTATATTTTTTTTACAGGTAAAGAGAATTATACAGTAACACATTTGTGTTCCTGTTTCTGCATATTTAACTTTCTTTCATACAAGCTGCCTATTACTATCTCTACTTTGCTCCCCTATCTATTTTCACAGAATGAAGGCAGATACAATTCTCACATGTAAGATTTAATATTGATCAGAAAATGAGATTAATAGTATCATATCCAGTTTAAATAGGAACAAGCAAAACAAGTTGACGGTATCTGGAGAACAATTCTGTGTCCTCCCAAACCAGACTTCCCGTAATCAGAAAAATACAGGCACAACACATGGCCTTGTATTTGCTATAAATTGCCAAAATTACTTGAATGATACGATTCTGTTGCATATTTGGTGATAAGTGTTGTTCAAATGTATTCTTAAAAAATAAAATGTGTAATTGAGATATGTGATTGAAACATCTGTCTTAACGAAAGATTTCTTTTTGCAAAATTCACTAAACAATTGAAGCTTATACCTTTTTTTTTATCTTGAGTATGTGCATTGTCATTCAAACTGATAAGCAATTCAAGGTTCAATATTTGTACTTGTTAGTTCTGTTGTGGCTGCAGTTGTTGATTTAAAGCATACAAACATCAATTATAATTTTTTCCCTTAATAATGACATTTGTTATTTACTTAGTCAAAACAAAGTGCTTGATTCTTCTTTCCTTGTCAATTTGTAAGTATTTAATTTAATTATTCCTATATTTTACAATGGGAAACAAGTATTAATATTTTTAATATTCTCTTACTGGATATATGTTGCTTTTTTTATGTATTGTTTATTCATCAAGTAACTCTAAAATATTTACTTCCATTTTCCCTCCTCCCCAAAGATTACAGTACTGGAGCGTGTTGAGTAATTGTGTTGTTTTGTCGGTATTAGTATGATAAACATTTGTTCCTTTGTTTCTGTGTTCACGGTGAAATCTATATGCTTAGATTTTATTTGATATGAATGTTACAGTGTATAATGATATATGCTAGTATGATAGTTTTGTGACACACTTACGACCATTTATTTGAATTTGCATCAAAAATTTCTTGTAAAAAAAAGAAAATTGTTTAATTGTCTGCATTATTGTATAGTTATTTGTGTAGCACTTTAATGAATCAATAAATACCCTTTTGTGTGTTGATCATTTCGTAGTGAGAAATTTTTTCAACATTTTTGTTAAATATAGCTACGGTTCCTTATATCAACTGGTAATGGTGCTGTGTTAGTATTTTTTCTTTAAGGTAAATGTGTTGACATTTAAGTTGAGGGCATTTTTCACTGGCCCCACTTGATTTTTCCCGGTATGGGACATGTGACAAATATTGCGAATAAACTGAAGATGGTCTGGTAAGAACTGACGCTGGGTACAGAGTGATGTTGCCGGGGCTGCTTTGAAAGGTGTGAAGTGCCGTTACTGGGGGTCTGCTTTGCTGCTGTTACGCCAACTTCGCTCCACCTTTCATGATGTCATCAGAGAAACCTGTTAGTAGTAGTTCTGCCTGGTTCCTGCAGAGAGCGGCATTGTAGCTTTCGCCCCCGACTGTCGGTTGTTGTTGTTTTTGTTGTGAGGTTTCATTCAGGTTACTGATACTGTGCCGCATGTTTGCTCTGCAGTATTTAGGCTCAAAAGTATTAATCGTAGGTCATACCTTTGTCAAATAATTAAATATAAAAAAAAGGAAATTATCCTCTTTGAATAATTGTAATGCTTTTCTGATGCCGATAAACATTTGTGGAGAGAGTTTGCTCCACTCATTTTCAAATGTTTTTCTGATGAAGCCAGTTGATAAAAGGCCAGATTCATACACCATACTGAAGTATAACAATACCCAAGTGTGATGAGATGATTAATGTGGCAACAATGCATAAGGGTGGAAAATGAAAGAGTGAAAAATCGTGTGAATGGCCTGAAATCGTAAATACTTTTGAATATACGTGGGACAATGCGATTCGAAGAATCGGCGAGCGTAAACTGTTGTCGAAAACCAGAACACTCGTACAGTTAAAAAACGGGATGGAGACATTTATTTTGCTTACACTTTTTTTATTTCTTTAATCATTTAATATTGTGAAACATAGTACAAATATTGTGGAAGTTCTTATTTTGATAATACATTATATGTTGTTTGTTTAGTTGTAGCCATTCTGGACAAAAAAAATTAATATTTGTTTGATGTATTATTTTTGGACAACTTTCCTCTGGTACCTGGGTGCCTTGCACTGCGAATGTGTTGTAATGAAAACGGAGGTATTTCTCATTATGGATCAAACTCTGCAGCATTACCCAAATCAGAAAAGATAAAGGCGGGAGCACCAGACGAACGAGTAAATAATATAATAAAAACAAATGCACACTTCACACTGTTTTGGTTTGCATCCTGAATTATGTCATGGTGAGACGTAGGGCACGAGGAACGTGTGTATAGGTCGAGACCTACCATTGTTGTTTTTTTGTCGTGCGTTCATCTGTGGTAAGCGATTTTTCCTATCTTATTTTCAGTGCTTAGTTGTAGTTTTATTGTCACCATCATCCAAATCATCCAAATCATACAAGTAATCCCTATTGGTCATGTCTACAATTAAAAAGCTATTGAAATCAAATCCCAAATTCTGTATCATTTCACTAATATTAAGAGCCCCAAAAAAGTAGTTTTCTGAAAACAATCAAAAAATGTGGTGCAGAGAAGCATATGCAAAGGAGGACATAAATTCTCTTATTATAGTTACACAAGTATTCCTAAACAGGTTTGTATTCTTGCAGAAACTCCCCGTATAGTGACCGTGTCGGCACAGTGTTATATTGCGTCAGCAGCCGATCCCCACGACCAGACACAGCAGGGAGCGAGAGTGACGCCCCGCTGGCTGAGCTGGTTGTTGGCGACGTTCCTCAGCGGACACGCTATCAGCTCCTCCAGCATCGGCTCGGCCAGGTTGATGAGGGTCGGGGCCGCGTCCTCCAGCACGGCGTTCGCCGTGTCGCCCAGGCTGCCTCCTCCGAACAGGCCCTCGAAGTCGCACTGCACAGTGTAAACATCATTAACAACGACTCGTGGCAACTTGTCAATAGAAAGGTGGATGTTGCGAGAAGTAACGTGTTGAACAAAACTCGACTTCGGCTGAGATGAAGTGGGGAGGTAGGGCACTCGCAGTGTAAGATATTAATAGCTTATCACAACCTAAAGAAAGTAAAACCTCTAGCATTGCAAATTAATTGTATGCCTGGCGACTGGAACAAAGGAATGGACCGTTTCTATGTCAGCATAAACAGTATCTCTGAAGAAGGCCGTAGGATACCAGTCGAAGGCTCAGGTATTTCAATAAACAACTCGGCATAACCCAAAAAGCTATTAATCATTTTGATGTAATGTTTATAGGGTAGGGGACTTTCATTTAGGATAGCAAATCATCGTCCTCAGCAGTTTCTAGCCTCTGGCCGGGTCTGCTTAGCCTCTCCATTTCCTTCTCTCTGTCTCCTCTTTGTTCCAGTCCTCTCCTCTCCTCCACTCCTTTCAGCCATCCATATCTTGGTCTTCCTCTGGGTCTTAATTTCGTGTATTTTTCTTGGTATTCTCTGAGGCTCCATTCCTTTACGTGTCCATACCATCTCAGTCTGGTCCTCTCTACCCTTTCCTGTAGGGGTTCCTCTTTTATGGTGCGTCTAATCACTTCATTCCTTATTCAGTCCATTTTAGTGATTCCCATTCTACCTCTTAAAAACTTCATTTCACTTGCTTGTACTCTGCTGATATCCCACTTTATCATTGTCCACGTTTCAGCAGCATAAGTCGAGACAGGCACATAGTATGTGTGATAGATTACTCTCTTGCTTCTCTGTGGCTCCTCTTTATTCCATATCAGGCTTCTAATGCGCCTCTACTTGTCTTCCTCTTTCACTTATCTCGCCGTCATTTCCTCCACATTCCTCTAATACACGCCCCAAGTACTTGAACCCGTTTGCCTTCTTTAGTTGTTCCCCTGCCATCACAGTTCCCTGGGTTATCCTATTCTTCTTTCTGGTTGTTACCATGTACTCACATTTCAGGCCATATTCCTCCACACTGTCTGTCCATACATCCAACTGCCACTGCACATCCTCTTCATCACCTCCCCAGATCATCAGATCGTCCAGTAAAGCCATCACCTTCGCGTTTTCCTCTCCCATCCTCGCTGCCACCTTCTGCATTATTTCATCCCTGATTACAATGAAGAGTAGTGGTGATAGGGCACTTCCTTGTTTTAGTCCATTCCTTTGTTCCAGCCAATCTGATATTCCTACCCCTATTTTCTCATAGCTCACACTTCCTTGGTACAGTTCCGTCACTCTCCTGATGGTTTCTTTGGAAACTCCTCTCTTCTCCAAGGCCTTCCATACCTTACTCCTGTGTACACAAGTCATATGCTTTCTCAATATCAAGAAATACCAACAGTAGATCCTTTCCATACTGATAACGTTTTCCCTGCAGCTGTCTCATAGCAAATATCAGATCTACCATCAATCTTCCTGATCTGAAGCCCTACTGCTCTTCCCTTAGCCCCTTTTCCACCCTGTCACATATTCTTTTTTGAATGATCTTCTCATACACTTTGGCACAGTGGCACATCAGAGTAATACCTCTGTAGGTTTTAAACTCCATCCTGCTCCCTTTTTTGAATATAGGTACAATTATTCCTTTTTTCCAGTCTTCAGGAGCAAATCAGGTAAAAAGTTTTATTTACCATGTGGTTAGAAGTAGTGACATCAGCAAGGTTGCATGGGAGTGCAAAGCAAAGTTTGGGAAGTATTTAAAAAAGAAATCTATGTACAGCAGCATATTGACAGCTGGGGAATAGACTTCATGACAAAAATTTGCTTGCTTGGTAACTATAAGTGGTTTTTTTTTTTGGAGGATTAAATAAATACAGCTCCTCAAATAAGACAGAGAATGAAATGAAAGATAAATGAATAATATGATGAAAGTTTGAAACTAAAACTATATTTAAAGGACGAAAAACGGAAATTTAGATATTTCGCCTTGAAGCTATGTCATTGACACGTCAGATACAATTAAGAAAATGGGAATTTGTTAGAAGAGACGTGAATAATTAATAGATCATGAATTCCATGAAGAATAGTGAAACCACCATGTAAGACTATAACAAGGAAGATATAATATTTTGGGTGCATCTTGACTATAAAAAGAAGCTAAAAGTAAGATGTAGTAAGGTTGAAATAAATATTGCATGTGATATGCTCAACTCTATAAGCAACTGAAAATCTTTGAAGCTATAAATAACTGAAATATTCAACCGTCTACTTTCAGAAATTAATAATGCCTAAATGGGCAAAATTACAAGAAAAATTATTGTAGGCAAAAGTATTTAATTTAATTGCAGTGGAGTACAAGCTCTGGTGGAAATTTTCCTACACACCCATATTCCCCCTCCTACATTTACACACTACAAATTTCAACTTTAAATTCTTTCAGCGTTTTTGGTAAATTATTCATCAATTCTTATTCAGTCCCTGACACCCTCACCTAAAAAAGAGAATCTTCCGACACCCTTGTGCGTGAAATCGAGTGCCAGCTTGTGGTCATGGTCATCCTTTTCCCTTCCATGCATTACTTTTCATACCTATTGCAATATCTTTCCATGCCTCATCGCCAGTATATGCCCTGTACACTCCCACGACCCTCTTCATCCTCCTCCTGTCTTGCAATGATCCCATTCCAGTTCGTTTATCATATCTGTTAGTGATTGGATTCTGCAGTAATGTCCAGAAACAAATCTAGCAGCCCTTTCCGTTCTATGATACCAGAGTTTCAGAAGAATCAGATTAAAATAAGGTACTGTGACAAACAGAGGGTGGAACTTATCCGGATTGTAAGGAACCTAGATGGCGATACGGGGTGGATATCAGCCTTACGTTCCTTAACTATTGTTCACTTACTTATCACTGGAAATACTTGAAGTTCTTAAAATAGTTTATTGACCGTATATTGCCTATGGAAAATGCTAACTGTTCTTCAAGAGGTCGCCACCTGTTCGTTATTCCCCAAACAGGAAGGGTATACTATAAAATGAAAGTCAGGTTTGAAGTTTCACTATTCACATATATTCAAAAAAGTCACAGCATTATTAATGTTCAGTTAGCAAGGCATCGAAATATCATCACACGAAAATTGCAAGTTATGAAGCATAACCAAACCGATAATTCCCCCCTATAACATGAAAGTTCACCTTCACAACACTTAACTACGCAACTGACAAAAAATCCAAAACATGGCGTCTATCTTCCATTGTGACTGCCCTGCGGTAGGCTAGCCTCGTGACCAAGCCGCCCGAGGCTAGCTCGCGGCTCTCGGACCTAACACGTCCTACTTCTCGCACAATCTAGACCCAAGTGAGCGTCATAGCTCTGCAATTCCCTATATGAAACTAGGACTAACGTGTTCAACATAGACATTGAAATTCTCGATTTACCTCCCAATGTTTACCAGAAATTCACAGTGTGTAGATCACGCAAAAATAAGTGTTTAGTGTCTCTTGGTAATAATGTTTTAAATGCTCCAGAACGGAGTTATAGATTTATTTACTTGGGGTGTGTTGCTACACTGGATTACGTAGTCATTTCAAAAATCTGTGTAGCAAAAAACAGACCGTCAAAAACTTTAGATTTCGGGCTTTAATGTTATTTTAGAAATACTCTCCCGTCTCTGCTGATTCTACTGGTGTAAAAATTATTCAAATCTGTTCGGTAATTCGAAAGATACTGATTTCCTTAATTTTCCCTTGTTCAGACCAAATCTTCTGCTTTTTATTTATAGCCGGTTGTGTCCTGAGATTATCTTTAAATTGAACCTTGATTTATTTTAAGCCTTTTAGCGAAGTTTTTAGTCGGCTAAACCTGTTAGTTTCTGAGTTATTAATTTCCAAAGTTTCGGTTTTTACGACGCCATAACCGGTTGTCTAATATTCACTTATATTTTCAGTTTATCGGTTGGTCATCAAGGGAACTCTACAAAATATTACCTAGTTATTTATTTTACTTGGTTTCCTTTACTTTTAAAGCTCTGAAGTTATTCAAATGTGGTGGCATAAAATGTTTACTATCTCTCATGTAGAGATGCATTAAATTCCATATTTATTACTTTAAATCGGTCTGGAGCTGCAAGTTACTCGTGAATTTAATATCAAGTGGTGAAATTCTAATTATAAAAGTGCTTTACAGTGTTCAATTTAGTAGTGTATTATGGCCATCGTAACGTAAATAAATCTGTGTCTTCTGCTTCATGGATAATTTCGGATTACTCTCTTTTAGGTGAGTTTATGCTTATATTTTCCTGGAAACTTCTTATTTATGGTTACTATGTGTTATTTATCCACTTTATTGTATTAGGAGTGTTGTTGGCTCGACTTTAAATGTGGTATCGTCTACTGAAATTAACCTTAAACTTGGCCGAATTCTCGCGGAATATAGAGAATATAACTAGGGATACCTTACAGGATGCTTAAGGCGGGTTTACACGGTTCACTTTTCCTAATCACTCGGGGTGAAAGTGAAGATGAATTCAATACTCGTTTACACGTATCACCACAAATGAACCATTCAAGATGGCAACAAACAGACTCGTGCGTGTAGAAATGGATTTATTTTTCAGAAACCTCGCCTAAAGAATTAAAAGTTACATCGTGAAGAAAGTTAATTGACATAATAGAAGTTGGTGGACATGAAGTTGGATTTTGCGGCGTGGTAGAATGAGTATTGGAGAAAACGGCATTTAAAAATCATCTTCGAATGCATAAATCACACAGAATTGTTATTTAAAAAAACAAACTTGTCACTAATTACAAAACAGGACATTAATAAGAAAATGTCTTCTGGCTAAACTGATAACTGCTTTGAAACACATACACTTTACCTACAAGCACACCACATTTGTCTGGTTTTAAAACTTTGGTTAATTCACTAGAACACGTGGTTCGGATAGTTTTAATTTTACGCTTGATGTCTTCTGTCGTCAAAAGTGGGAGATTCAATTATTTAATGATGCCCTCTGTACCACTATTCCTTGATTTTATTTGTATAAGTTTCAAATTTGTTTGTTCTATAAACACTCGTTATTATGGAAAGAACTTAAAAATAAAAGTATTTCTTCTTTCATGTATTACAAACAATAACATTCGAAAACAAACAATTTCAACTGATCCAGGCGTGTGTTTCATTTCGACTGTTTACACGTCCGAGTGAAACGCCGTAAGTGAACGAAAGGTTGAACCCGAGTCAACTTCTTTGATCCGTCATCTTGGATGATCACTTTGGATGATTCTCTGTTGACACAGTTCACCCGGAGTGATTGTGAAAAGAGAACCGTGTGAACCCGCCTTAAAATATTTAAACCCTCCACGTTTCCTCGTTCCTGCCAGTCGTTTACCAGGCGGCAAATCCCCGTGATACGGAAGCAGCAATACTTACTAACAAACAGCCTCGGATCTGTAATATTTTAGGATAGGAAATTTTGCTAACGGAATTAAACTTGAGAAATTTCTCAAAATGCTCAACATTTCTTTCAATCTCACTGTATATTGAAAGATTGAATGCTTTATGTCTTGTGTATGTTTGTTCAATCTTTATGTTTCGCAGTCTGATTTAATATTCAACCATACGATATGGAACCTTGTGTCAGTTTTAACTTTCCTATTTACACCTGATCTGGGTTTTCCATGGTTTCCCTAGATCGCTCCATGCAAATGCTGGGATGGTTCCTCACAATAGCCCATGGGCGCCTCCTGCCATATCCCGTATATCCCTTCCAAACCACTACCTTTCCTGATAGGTGCAATGCACCCTCCGCCAAACACTTTTAGTGAATCGCGGAGTAATAGTAATAACAATAGTAATAGTAGTAAAGGGAGTGATCTGCAACTGAATTTGATACTATGATTAGGGACCATTTTCAGATAGAATCTTGTCAAGATAGGTTTATAACAGGTAGTAGGGAAACGTGCACATCTACGGTCAGAGGTAATGACCGAACCTGCTATCGTAAAGCACTGTTTTGTCATCACAATGGGAAGTGTTGAAACATTTACCACAAAAGAATTTTAAGCAACAAAATTGTATAATACAAAGGCAGATGTATAGGGTAAGTCCCAGTGGGACATAATCCCAATCATAAAGTGGTCCGACTGTCATCTGTTATTGTATAGATTACCGACTGTGTCATGCGGTAGTTTCCACATGCCCTTCTTTGCACCCTCTCCAACTCCTGTATTTGATACCCATAATGTGGGTCCCATACTACACCACCATATTCAAGTAATGGTCTGACCAAAGGTTTTGCCAGTAACACTCTGCTTAGTCACTCATTACAATGTAGCCCTACCTTCTTCCAATCTGAGCATTTGATCAAAAATGATTATGTTTCTGAGATTTTGGAAACGTTTGCGAGGTTATTGCTTAGAGACAATACACAGAGTATGGAATCATCGTGGCTCTCCCACCAGAGGTTGCAGGTTTGAGTCACGATCCACATTTCCGTTTCTGAATCACTCCACGCAAATGCTGAAATGTTGGCTTCCCAAGGCTGTGGCCAAATTCCTTCCCGTTCATTTCCCACCTCTAATGGCTTCGACGAGGTGTAGAACCATAAAAAAAAAAAAGACAATACTGTATATGGACTGGTTGACACTTTTTTTCTGATCCTACTCGAATGCTTGAAAAGGTTTCTTCCAATTCATTTGAAATTTTGTGTTACGTTATTATTTCACAGAATTTCTTTATCATGAAAAAAATTTCCCTTTCCCCGAGAAAGGTTAGACGAATATAACATTCTCCAGAACAAATTAATTGGTAGTGAAATGAAAATTGCCATATTTAGTTACAAACTGAATTACTGTGCAAAATCTTCACATAAATCTGAAAATATTTAAAATTGCTATACTAACAGAATGTAATAAGACAGTTGTAAGTTATATGAGATGACTGTACCTCAATGTCCACCACCTCGTAGTGGAGCCCGAGGCACTCCAACATCAAGATGTCGTTCTCGTCCGTCGCCAGATCCAAGTCCAGCATGATCAGGAGGTCGATGATGGACAGTCTGAAATACAGCAACGGCACACGTGGTCCTTAATCTATATAACACATTCATTCATTTTATTTCGTCCTATACATCATTTACATATAACTTGTATAATGAATTAGGACAAGTCAAGGTACAGTATATTCAATATTATTCTTATCCTACTTAACAATTTTATGTCTTAAGTTAACTATAAATCGTTTAATACAGTTCTTTTTTTTTACATGTTATTGACAAATATGTGCTGTAATATCCTATATAAGTACAAACTACTACTACAAACAATTTTTTATTCTGCCTTTCCTTCCCTCATTCATCAGTTAAATACTCTTTGATTGAGTAGAAGGCTTTATCACATAAATACTCTTTAGACTTATGTTTGAACTGTTCTCCCTTGTTACTAATTAATCTTATATCTGTCGGAAGCTTATTGAACATTTGGGCTCCCAAATAGGAAGGACATTTTTCAAATTTTTTTGTGTTGTGTGCGTGTAAATTGAAGTTAATTTTATTACGTGTTTCATATTCGTGCACTTGCTCATTCTTTTTAACAACCTTCTTTGTGAGTGAGAGCAGTATAGTCTTATATATGTATATACAGGGAAATGTTAGAATCTTCAAATCTACAAAATATTTTCTACATGAAACCATTCTTTTTTCTTTTAGTATTGTTCTAATCATAAGTTTTTTAATATTACCATATCTCAGTTGGCTTTCAAAAAGGGAGTAGTAGATAATCATCAGAATATCCCTGCTACAGAATTCTCGGAGGTAGCTGACCATAAATACAATAGGGGTTAGTTTCTTACAGCATTGATCCACCTGTTTTACCCAATTCATGAATTTGTCTATTTGAATCCCTAGCAAGTTAGCTGATTCTGTCTCCTTTATTTGCTCACTGCTTATGTTTAAATTTACAGAGTACCTACCTTGTTCTTTTCGACTGAAATGATATCATTTGGGTTTTGTTTAAGTTGATTAGAAGATAATTATCTTCTAACCATTTTGCTAGTCTCTGGAAGTAAATTCCCAAATGCTAAGGAACTTATGAATTCAACCATTCCTTATGAACTTTCTTAATGATTCACGGTAATACTTAAAATTTTAGTTCATAGTATTTCTTTATTTTATTTTACAGCTATATCAATCCTTGTTTGAGGCTGTAGCCTCTTTAAGGTTGATGAGCTGCATTTAACAGTTTAATTGGGTTCTAGTTCGTTCCAGGCTGATGGATCTCTCGCCTGTTACTTGTGGTTTGTCTTCCTGTTGCTCTTTTCAGGTTCCTTGGTGTCCCGTCCAGTACTGCCGTAGTCCATCTGTCGTCTCTTTTTCGAGCGATATGACCAGCCCATTGCAATTTTTGGGTCGTGATTCTTTCTAAGATGTCTGTCACTTTGGTTGTCGAACGAATGTAGTCGGCCCTTTTCCTGTCTCTTCCAGTAAACTCTAGGATTGCTCTTTCCATACTTCGCTGGGCAGTTCTCAGTTTTTGCTTCATGAAACTGTTTAGGGTCCAAGTCTGGCAGGCATATGTGAGGACCGGTAATACACATTGTTCAAATACCTGTTTTTAATATGTACTGGCATATTTGATATAGCAACTATAGAATTTCTTCCATAATCTCTCCAGCCCAGCTTTATATATTGTTCTTAGTAATGTTGAGACTGAAATCGTTCCCACTAGCAGATGGTCAGAATGATTCTGGGATCAGACTTAATTAAATGGTTTGCTCAATACGAAAACAAACAGCTACAGATGGTAACTGTATAGCACAGACTGGTACGTTGAGATATCGCTATGGTACGTGCGGTACCTGTGGGCGTCGACGACACTTACGAGAACGGTCCGCTGCCGGTGATGTAGAGCAGGTCCCCTCCCAACCAGCCGTCGATGCTGTAATCTCCAGTGATGGTGACGTTGGGGAACATGATGCTTACCGGGAACTTAAACCCGACTATGGAGTAAGTGCCGTTAATTGCTAAATAGTCCAACAGATCTGCGATCACTAAGTTTTGCAGCGTGATCTTCATGCTGTGAACAGGAAAAATAAACGAACAGTCCGTGATATTTCATTAAATCTCTCACAATTCCTACATACGATTCGATGTTAACAGGGCCGGCGTTAGGATTCACGGGCCCCGGGTAAGCGATCTTAGCCCCTCCCCCCCCCCTGCCAAAAAAATATTTTTACTTTACACTTTTTTTTTTGATAAATTCAGAAAATTTTAATACAAAAATGTTCAAAAGTATTGGTGCAGATTTTAAAATTTGTGTTTGATTTATATTTATTTAAGCACCCAGGCCGGCGGGCCCCGGGTACTTTCGCCCCGCTTAACCCCCCCTAACGCCGGCCCTGGATGTTAATTGAAAAAAAAGAGAGAAAAATCGGCAACACTAATGGTAACGAAACAAAAATAACGGAGGAGAATGCCTTTCTCAAATAGGACTTTAATATAGTTGGAAACCTGAGAGGGCAAGAAATATTCGCTGAAGTCCCGAAAATGATTGGATACCTCGTAATATTGTGTGTGAGCTCTTTTGTCCTGTGAAATGTAGCAAACCAACGTGACGATGACTCGGCAGGTCATCAGAAACCCCTCAAGGAATACACAGCCGCGCTTCCCATGCAGCCGTCCCTTATTGCTGCCTGTGCAGGGTTTCGACCATGCCCCAGGTATCTTCGATTGGATTCTGCCCGACTATCAGGGTTGCTATAGAGTAAAGTGATGTTCCATTTCAAGTATCATGTTTTCGTCATTACTAGAGCATAATCAATTGTGTATTTTATCGGCCATTCTTGCAGGACGGGGTTTATTAAGAATTTGAATTATTTATTACATTCTAAAAATAAACACACGTTCCATCCGTTTGGTCATTTTGATGTTTCAATAAACTCTTGATTTATGACACATATAGATTTACAAATGTTTATAAATTCATTTCGCAATTATTCACTCATCAATATTCAAGCAAATAATAATAATAATTATTAAGGAGACCCCACAGCACCTCCTTATATATAGTACAAACTGGGAACAAGACAACCACCAGGTCTCAACGTTAGATAATACAGGATCATTATTATTATTACTTATGTTTACCCTTTTTTAATCCTCTCTTTGCCTCCATCGCCACTACCTATATCGAACCACCACTAACCTAAGGTGATGTTAACTTCATATAGTCCTTGGTTTAAATTAATTTTTTAATTGTATATATATTATTTTGCTCTTCCCACCGACCAGAGATCAGTTTTGATATTATATATGCTCTGTATCACTGCCCCCATACTTGTCCTCTGTTTGAATTTACCCCCACCATACTCCCGAGCAACAGTCTTTCTGTGAGATAGTCTCACCCACCTCCCACAACATTCTGTTGACAAAGGGCTCGTCCCGAAAATTTCTGTATGATTTGTATTTTTGTCTTCTCTGTTTGTACACTCTGCACATCCACCGTCTTGAGCGGCATTCGGCAGGACGGCGGTTCAAACCCGCATCCGGGCATCCAGATTCGGGTTTTCCAAGATTTTCCCAAATCACTCCAGGCGAATGCCGGGATGCTTCGTTCAAACAGGCTATGGCCCAATTCCTTCCCGTTCCTTGCCCCCCAGTCGCATCCCACCTCTAATCACCTCGCTGTCGACAAGGCGTAAAGCCCAAGTAAAAAAAAAAATTAAGTGGTGCCACTGTATACTCACGCGGACTCCCCGGAGCCGAGTGTGAGAGAGATCGTCCTGTTTATCTGTAGCGGGTCCAGGGACGGCAGGACTCCGCTGCCGTCGATGTTCTGCAGGAACTGACGCAGCGTCACGTTCACGAACTCGATGATCTGGTTCTCGTACAGCCTCGGCGCGACCTTACGGAACGCTGCAAGCAGAGAGGAGCGTAAGCAGACGAGTCAACAAAGTGGTCTATGTCGGCCCCCAGGGGTCGATTTCGTGGGTTCTCCCAAAGCCACCATCAATTCAGGCGTGTGCTAAAGTAATTTATCTTCATACTATAGTTAAAGCTATCATCACTTCCGGCTGCAAAACCAACGATATTATACTATTTCAAGAAAATATTTTGAAAAACGGGACAATTCGTTTTGTTTTACTAGATATCAAAGTGTTACTGTGCTCTATTTTTGTTAGAAACATAAACATAAGGTTTACAATTTCATCATTACAGTAAAGGACTGATTAAAAGCTGTACGTACGTCCTTAGTTTTACAATAGTCCACACTACAAAAAGGCAATAACAAAGTAAAAGCACGGTTAACAGTTTAAGAAAAGTCAACATTAAGCTGCGTTCCCACGATCCCTTGTAACGGAGGCGAGACGGGACAGGACCTCATTAGCCGAAGTGTAGGGACGACCGCGCGCCGCAGGTTAGTCCTAGCTTACCTCGCCGCCTCCTCCCCACCACGTTGCCTAGGTCGTTTGGCACAGAGCACTTTACGGCAACAGAAGGGGTGCGCACCGCTACACACGCCTGTGATGTTTACCGACTCAGAGTGGGCAGCTGCGTCTCGTCTCCGCTAGCAGAGGCGGCCCTGTTCCCATGGCGTGTGGTCGAGTATTCGTCCCGTCCCCCACCTTCGGTACAAGACGTCGTGGGAACGCGGCTTTAGAAATATGGTCAAACGGTGAGCAGGAAAGAAACGTTTGTGAATCTATGATTTTAATGAGTTGCCTTTGAAAATGTCGAATCGATTTTGAGGATACGTGTACCAGCCGATACTGAAACTCAGTGACGCGGCGGTAGGCACGACCTTATTGATTTCAGTGTCGTTCGTGATAGAATGATTGCGCTCGCTGCAGTACCGCCTCATGAGCATATTTATATACAGGGTGATTCAAAATGTTTGTCGGGGTTTCAAAAATTTCCTACATTTATCACAATTGAGATACGAATTTGAATTTTATTTTGATGTGTAAAGAAACTCAAGTTTTTTTTATCTCCATTACAAATGTTCGATATGTGCGCCCTGTGTCACTCTGCACACATCTATGCGACAGTCCATTTCATCCCACACGCGACGCAGCATGTCATCAGGAATGTTTAGAAAGGCGGCCCTGATCCGTTCTCTCAGTTACGGGATAGTCGCGGGTAGAGGAGGAAGATAAACTTGATCGTTGACGTAACCCCACAGAAAAAAATCACAGGGGGTTAAATCTGGTGAGCGAGGTGGCCAAGCCACGGGTCACTGTCGGCTCCGCGTCCTATCCATCGCTGCGGCGATTGTTCGTCGAGAAATGTTCTGACTTCCCGATGGAAATGAGGTGGAGCACCATCTTGTTAGAATATGAAATCATCCACTTGTTTCAGCTGAGGCAGCAACCACTCAGGGACCATATCGAGGTAAGTTAGTCCTGTCACTGTCTGTTTGCATAAGTAGCCCTTCTCCACGAACTGCGCATACCACCTCTGAATGGAATTGTCTGAAGGTGCATCCTTCCATGGGCGCCGGCAGGATTGCTTCTAGGGGGGTGCACCAGGGCTGTAATTGGTGCTCCCCACCCCCTATCAGCCCAAATTTCCGGGCGACCCGGGATGTCAGGGGGGTGCAAGTGCACCCCCCTCCAGGCGCCCATACATCCTTCATAAAATTTTTTCGAAAGTGCCGTTGGACAACTAACTGACCAACACTCGTGAAAATCTAGAGTGCAAAAAGCCTTCTCTATAGCGTTAGATGTCATATTGCAAACACTGACATCTGGCGGAACAAAACGTAACTACAAGATTAGCGGCTGCTACAAAACAAAACTTTGAGAGTTTGTCTATTCATCCATGCAAAGTATGTTTAGTACACAGCCGGTAAAAAAATTCATGAAACCCCGACAATCATTTTGAATCACCCTGTATATGGCAGAGCCTACTTTGTAAACGCTATACATACACTGGTTTCACCGACTAGAAGACTCACAACCAAACAGAAGTTTCATATGAGTTCTCAGAGGGAGTAGTCGGAAGGTCTAACTGATCAGAGTTTCTAACTTATGACTCCAGAGACTTCGTCTTCTATTTATGACAAAGAGTTCAAACCATTCCTATCAGGAGGGGGGGGGGAAGCTAAGGGGCTCAAGCCCCCAATAAAGCATCAAGGTCTCCCCCGACGACATCGTAATTTTGGGGTCCTTCTTGGCCCTACTGTTCTTATAAGGGCGACAATCTGAAATAAAATGTTGAGATTTCTGTAATCGACTCCCCTCCTATAAAGCTTACCCTCACCCAAGTCAAGCTCCCCCCACCAGGACCCTGGATCAGCCACTGATTCCCATCATACGTTTTACCTTTGTATCCCTTCCATTGGCTAAATCTTCTGATCTTAATATCGCTTTCCTGACAGCAACCTTTACGATTACACACCAACTCTAGAGATATCGCCAAAACACTGTGACCACCTGCTTAGTAACGCGCTGGTCCACCTTTCGAAGGCAACACAGCGGCGATTCGGTGTATCATGGATTCGACAAGTATTTGGTAGGTTTCTGGAGGTATCTGAAATGTATCTATGCTCAGTCACGAAGTTGACTTAAATCGTGGTCCGTGGCCGCGATGGCGTCCCAGATGTGTTCCGTCGGGTTGGGATCAAGCGGATGTGGTGGTCGAGACATAGGCGTGATTTCACTGTCACGACCATCAAACCACTGTGGCACGGACAGCTACACTGCTGGAAGAAGTGAAGGGACTCGGGACGTCCACGGTAATTGTCTCGTAGTCCATAACCATCACGGTGCCTTCGATCACAGGTCCAAGTGAATGCCGCCACAGCGTAATCAGGGCCGGCGTTAGGGGGGTGTGGGGGGGGGGGGGTAAGCGGGTCAAAAGTACCCGGGCCCGCCGGCTGATGGGGGCCCTGATCACCGGGTGTAGGGGCCCCAGGCCATGGAGCCAAGATTCCACCCATTGTCGTCCGGCCCAGTTTGTAGAGCTAAAAAAAAAAGGTCGCCCGTTTTACCCTGGGCCCGAAATTACTAGCGCCGGCCCTGAGCATAATACCACGTCCATGGCACAGTATACGCTTCCAGCAGCGATGATGGCGTGACTGGGAACTTCTGCCGACTCTCTTTGATAAGAAACGTGATTCATCCCACCAGGCGACACGTTTCGATCGATACACGACCCAATCTTGTGTCCACTGCAGTCGTAATTGAAGGTACTGTCGGGTCGACATGGGAACACGTAGTGGTCGTCTGCTGTGGAAGCCCCATGTTCAGCAATGTGCACTGTACGGTGTGTTCCGAAACACTTGTGCCCGCACCAGCATTGTACTCTGCCACAGATCGCCCCCTGTCCTGCTTTACAGAGCGGGCAAGCCTCCGACCTCCACGTCCACCGCCTTTGGCTACTCGTGGTTTCACCGTATTTCAACCACTCTGGATAGATGTTCACTACAGTAGCACGTGAACAGCCGACCAGCCTCGCCGTTTCTGAGATTCTCGCTACCGGGATCTGGGCCTTAACAATCTGCCCACTGCCAATGTAAATAATGTTGGTTGATTTCCCCATCTGCCACATGTGTGGTCAATAGAATGACTCCACTTATATTTTTTGCTGACGTCAGTCAATATCACGGTTACAACGTTTTGACTCATCAGTGTAACATGCATCACACGCGGTTGAGAGCTAAAAATTTATTTAACTAATTCCATCTCATTTTGTCATATTTCTTGCATGTTGGAACTGTCAGCTACTCAATGGAACCAGCACGTCCTCGTCGCGCGCTTGGCTCCCTGTTAGTTACCGTTTCCGGGGCACGTGCCGTCCACGATGAAGGTGCCGTTCGGGAAGCACGAGTTGAAGGCGTTGGCCGCCGCCACCAGCGTCAACAGCAACACAGCTCCTCGTAGCCACATCTTGCGGGATCAACTGCAACACCAGACACACACATCCTCACCTGACATGATTATAAGGTGGGGAAAGAATTGCTTGCTGAAGACTTGAAATGTAAATATCTTGGCATTACATTTGATAACAAGCTTAACTGGGCAGGACACATTGGACAGGTGGTAGGAAAAGGTTTCAAAATTCTGCACTTGTTGGAGAGAGTGATGAGGGGATGCACGAGAGAAGTAAAGGAATTGGGTTACAAAACTTTGGTAACCCCATTGTTCTAATATGGTGGTGTAGTATGGGACCCACATTATGGGTATCAAATACAGGAGTTGGAGAGGGTGCAAAAAAGGGGCTGCTAGATTTGTTTCTGGAAATTATCGCAGAATGCAATCAGTAACAGATATGTTAAAAGAGCTGGAATGGGATTAATTGGAAGACAGGAGGAGGGTGAAGAGGGTCATGGGAGTTTACAAGCCGTATATACTGGTGATGAGGCGTGGAAAGATATTGGTGTAGCTATGAAAAGTAGTGCATGGAAGGGAAAAGATGACCATGACTTAAGGCGCAAGGATGTAGGAAGATTCTCTTTTTTAGGTAAGGGTGTCAGGGATTTGAAAAAGTTACCAACAGAAATGATGAATAATTTACGAAAACGTCGAAAGAATTTAAAGTTGAAAATTGCAAAGGGAAGTTGTAGGTGGGTGCAAGAAAAGATGGGTGTGTAGGGAAATTGCCACCAGAGCATGCGCTCCATCGAAATTTAATTAAATGTTATATTATTGTATTTTACTCTATCGACAATTAACGGCATCCTAAACTCGAGCTCGTGATAATGGGGTGATCTAATCATCGAATACAAAATAATCAAAGTATTTTTGATCGTACAGTACTTTACCAGGAGGATATGTAAGAATATAGTGCTGAATTTCTAAGGAAGAAAAAATGTTACAAAGTAAACTTTTCCGTATCTACCGGGGGACCAGGGCATTATTGGTTAAAATTGAATTTAATTGTGACGGAGGGCACGCTCTGGCGGCAATTTCCCCTCACACCCATCTTCCCCCTTTCCTGCACCCACCTACATTTGCCCTCCACAAATTTCAACTATAAATTCTTTCAACGTTTTTTTAGTAAATTGTTCATTTATTCCAATCCCTGACCCCCTTACCTAAAAAAGAGAATCTTCCCACACCCTTGTGCCTGAAATCGAGTGCCAGCTTGTGGTCATGGTCATCTTTTCCCTTCCATGCACTACTTTTAATTCTTACACCAATATCTTTCCATGCCACATCGCCAATATACGCCTTGTACACTCCCATTACGCTCCTCATCCTCCTCCTGTCTTTCAATGAATCCCATTCCAGATCCTTTATCATATCTGTCACTGATTGTGTTCTGCGGTAATTTTCAGAAACAAATCTAGCAGCCCTTTTTTGCACCCTCTCCAACTCCTGTATTTGATACTGAAAAATAAGGATTGTATACTACAGCACCAGATTCGGGCAAAGGTCTGAACAAACTTTTGACAAAGTATACTATCCAAGAGTGGAATGCGAAAAAATTTTGGCGAATGTTTCAATAAAAAGATAATACATTAAGTTATACATTACTATTGGCTCGTACAGGTATACTCGCTGGTTACAGTGACAGCAGAGGAACGAATTCCTACTCACCTGTCAGCAGCGAGTGACGATATCTGCAGCTGTGAGCAGAAGACCACACGGATTATCGCTGATGGCCGCCTCTTAGCATATCAGCAGAAATACCAGAGACAGATAAAAACTAAATACTGATTAAGGTGATAAGGTTGGGAACGAATTGTTTGTCGAAGACTTGAAATGTAAATATCTTGGCATTACATTTGATAACAAATTCCACTGCGCAGGGTACATTGGACAAGCAGTAGGAAAAGGTTTCAAAATCTTTCATTTGTCGGAGAGGGTGATGACGGGATGTTCGAGGGAAGTAATAGAATTGGGTTAAAGACCACTGCTGGAATATGGTAGTGTAGTATGGGACTCACATTATGGGTATCAAATACAGGAGTTGGAGAGGGTGCAAAAAAGGGCTGCTAGATTTGTTTCTGGAAATTACCACAGAGCGCAATCAGTGACAGATCTGATAAAGGAGCTGGAATGGGAGAGATTGAAAGACGGGTGGCTGCTGAAGAACGAGTGTTGTGGGTGAGTGGTTAACGCTCTGGCCTCGCATTCGGAAGGACGCGGGTTAGAATCTTCGTCCGGGCATCCAGATTTGGGTTTTACATTGCTTACCCAAATCACTCCAGGTGAATACGGGGACGGTTCCTTCAGAAGGTCATGGCCGAATTCCCACCTGTTCCTTGTCTCTAGTCCTTTCCCGACGGTGACGAGGCGTAAAGTCAGAAATAAATAACGACTGCTGAAGAGAGCGCTAGGGGTGTAGAAAGCGTTTTCTGGTAGTATCACATGCTGGAACTCGATTTCGATCAGAATAGAGAGGCAGAATTTTCTTTCGTAGCTGTGGGAGTAATGGACTGGAATTATTCACCGAGGGAAGTGATGAGTAATTTACTAAAAACGCTGAAAAGCGTTTAAAATTTAGAGTCGTATAGGGATTAATTTTGTAGGTGGCAGAGGGTGCTAAGCGCCAATCCTAATTCCGCGCATTCCATTCCCGAACAGAACGAGGTAAGAAGGAATACGTAAAAGCATCAGTGCAGCACCTTATTTCTCTAATCTTATCTCTCCGATCTTTGGCACCTAATTAGATTGGAGGAAGAAGTGTTTCATTGCACTCGAAATTTAAAGATTTTCGCATATTTTTCAGTAAATTCAAACGAAAACAACGTCGTCTGTCCGCCAAACAATCCCAGCCCAACCCACGAATCAGCTCTGTGACATTTACGTAAGGACAGTAACTAGCAGTCACGAATCGAGCGGCTCTCCTCTGTACTATCAATCAATCCCTTGCGATACGGATCCCAAACTCCACAACAGTAATCCAGATGCGGACGAACTAGTGTTTTATACGCTGTTTCCTTTGTATGAGCATTACAACTTCTCAAAATACGACCTATGAATTGTAATTTAGAATTAGCTTTGCCTACGACGGAAGTTATGTGCAAGTCCCATTTCATGTTGCTTTGTACTATTACTCCCAGATACTTCAGGGAAATAGCCACCCGAGGGTGACCTCCACGGGAAGCAAATTAAATAAAAAATTAATTAACTTCAATTGTACAAATTCAATGTCATTACGGTTAGCGGCAGGTAAAATAATGCGGTCGTAGTTCCAGATGATGTTTTGTCTTGATACATTTATTTTTCTGTGTGTAACTGTTTATAAAGTCCTTTTATTATGGTAAATGCTTTGGATTTCTGCAGTAAGTTGCCAGGACACATCGGACATGTAGTAGGGAAAGTTTTCAAAATCCTTCACCTGTTGGAAAGAGTGATGAGGGGATGTACGAGAGAAGTAAGGGAATTGGGGTACAAAACTTTAATTTAATTTAATTGCAATGGAGCACAGGCTCTGATGGCAATTTCCTTACACACCCATATTCCCCCTATCCTGCACCTACCTACATTTGCCCTCTACAAATTTTATCTTTAAATTCTTTCAAAGTTTTCGGTAAATTATTCATCATTCCCCTTGGTAACTCATTCCAATCCCTGATACCCTTACCTAAAAAAGAGAATCTTCCCACACCCTTGTGCCTGAAATCGAGTGCCAGCTTGTGGTCATGGTCATCTTTTCCCTTCCATGCACTACTTTTCATACCTATTGCAATATCTTTCCATCTTTTGTCAGACCACTGCAGGAATATGGTGGTGTAGTATGGGACCCACATTTTGAGTATCAAATAAAGGAGTTGGAGGGGGTGCAGATGAGGGCTGCTAGATTTGTCTTTGGAAATTACCGCAAAAGACAATCGGTAACTAATCTGATAAAGGAGCTGGAGTGGGATTCATTGGAGGATAGAAGGAGGGTGAAGAGGGTCATGGGAGTGTACAAGGCATATATTGGTGATGAAGCGTGGAAAGATATTGGTGAAAAAATTAAGAGATGTGCATGGAAGGGAAAAGATGACCATGACCACAAGCTGGCACTCGATTTCAGGCACAAGGGTGTAGGAAGATTCTCTTTCGTAGGAAAAAGTGTAAGGGACTGGAATAAATTGTCAAGAGAAGCGATGAATAATTTACCAAAAATACTGAAAGGATTTAAAGTAAAAATTAGTCGAGGGCAAAAGTAGGTTGGAAGAGGAAAGGAGACAGACGGGGGTGCTCCATCCATTGTTATTATTATTAGTCTATGGAGATACGGAACCTCGACTGACGCGGTGGCCCGACTGTCTGTTATCACAGACAACTGTGTGTGAACAAAGGCCTTGTTTATCTCTTGGGGACAAGATAATCATCTTATCTCAAGAGCCTTGGTTTACTTTATACGAACTGGTTAAAGTCGCACGTATGTACACAGGACGGTAAATAACTTTCGATTACTGTAGATGACTTTTATTTCAGTGAATTTATGTATGCATCATGTTCATTTTAAGTGACAGTATTTATCCTTGAAGTACGTTCCAAAAACTTGTTTCAAAGCTTATTAGCAGCCATTTCTTATTTCTGTGTATCTGAAGTGTACAAAACACTTTGTGATTTCTTTATGAAATACTAACTGTTTTCACGGTTTAAGGAAAGTACTTAGATTTTTTCTTTCTAGTATTCCTAAAATCTATGCTTCACTAAAATAAAGTGCTGTATTCCCCAAATAGAGCTTTTAAAAGTTCTTTCTGAGTCCTAGAGCAATATTTGAAACTAAAAGATTTCGCCTTTTCAAGGAGGTTCTTTTCGCTAGCGGTTTTTTTTTTAAATGGTTTTCTGCTTTTAATATAATTATTAACTTTTCCTATTACATCCAATCTTATTCCTATATTTAATTTACTATTATAGTTGGTTATTGTGGAAATTATGGCCATTAGCTAAATACTTTTAATTTGGCTTGAAATTATGGCTAACTGCTTCCTAGGCACTAGCTCTCGTAGGAAAAGTGAATCAGAAATCCGTAAAATGGGTACACACATTACTGACATTACTCGAGCCGATTTCGAAGACGTTCACAACTGTGCCAAAAAATTCAGACGAATCCTACGTCGCCACACAATTTTAGCCCAAACTATGCATCAATTCTGTGTCACTTTCGTAAGGACTTTGGCAAACAGTGACGAATCAAGTGGCTCTTCTCTTTTGTATGATTTCAGGCACAAGGGTGTCAGGAATTGGAATAAGTTACTAAGGGAAATGATGAATAATTTACCAAAAACGTTCAAAGAATTTAAAGTTGAAATTTGTAAAGGGCAAATGTAGGTGGGTGCAGGAAAGGGGGAAGATGGGTGTGTAGGGAAATCACCACTGCTCCATTGCAATTTAATTAAATATAATTATTATTAATCAATCCTTTGCAATACGGTCTCCAAACGGAACAACAATAATGTAAATGTGGACGCACAAGAGTTTTGTGGGTTACAATTTTTAAAATTTGGATTCTGGATCACACTTTAGAACTGTTTAAGTTATGTGCAAGTACCATTTTATTTGTATGAAATCGAACATGATATTTTTATGTTACTTAAGATATTAGTTTCAGTTGTGACATTTCATTTAATATGTATTGATGTGTAACATTTTTTATTTGTTTCTGTATTTACAGCTTTCATTGGAAGCAGCATGTTGCCTGGTGCATATATTTATGCCTGCGGTTATTGAACTGAAATACAATTGTTAACAGAACACTTTAAAAGTTTCATTTACTTAATACTTCTGATAAATGATATATTTCCAAAGTACTTCTGAAACGATGAGAATTTATTGGTTTTTTTTTTTCATTAATTTTAATTGCGATGGAGCTAACCCTCCTGTGGGAATTCCCTGGTCATCTCATTATTCATTTTTATATAATTTTCTTTAAAATTTTGTTTTATAATATGAGTGTTAATTTCCTTCCCCATTTACATTTTCGATTCGAGAATCTCCTCTTTGTGATTTTCAATACCAGTTTATTCGAGACGAAAATCATATAACAATCTCATGCAAAAAATTTAAACCTCATCAGGATAAAATGATTAGTATATTAGCCATAATGAGAACACCCTACCAACAAATTTAAGCCCCCAACAGACTACCTGATTAGGTCGGCCTGACCATACCATGTTTGGAAGGAATATACTTCCTCCATGGACCATATCAGCCACAAAATCGGGTTTCGCAGTCGGCACGGTGACCACGTCACCGGTTTCATCAAAACAACAAACAAATGCACTTGTTTTGGCGTTAACTGTTAATTTAGAAAACAAAAGCATATGTCCCAAGAATGGCTTCAGAAAAGTAATGAATTTAGCCACATTAAATTAATTAGGGAAAATGACGCTGATGATCTACTGAGCTTTAAAATGTAGTAAAACCTCTAATCGCAAGGCAAGTTACCATCATGAGAGGATATGCAACTGCGGAACTATTGACTACAACTCCTTACGTATTTAGCAACGGGTAGAGAGTATGCTAATCTCAAGTTCAGCTGTGCTATATCTGCACAATTACTCTCGCAAATAGTACCAGAAACACGTGAAGCTATTTGTAAGGTTTTGAAAAACTCCAATTTTTAATTTGAACATATAAATTAAATTAAATATGTCAAGAAAAACTTATAGTAAATTATTTTTTATTTTCATAAGAATAATTTTCAATTTCATTAATCCCAATATTAATCTGAATAATTTTTCCATGATTAAAAATTGTTTCAAAACTGTCTGTCACCACTGTCATTTGGTTGTTGTGAATATTTTGCCGGAAAATTATTAAGTTCATTAATAAATTTTGATGCCTAAAACAAGGGTATGAAAGTTTAAATGTTGCCAGACAATATGAGAGAATATGGTAATTTAATGACGGTGGCTTAATGGACGGCAAGGATATTGTTATTTTAGAGCGAAGGAGAAGTGGATCATTATTTTACAGCTACAAGGGGATATTTAGGGTTGTGCTGTTTGCTTCACCAACGGACTTGTGTCAGATGGAGACATACTAAAATGCACAAAGTGCCATGGGTCTTGTTGCTTGGAACAAATAGGTTGGCTCCATATGTTTTCACTGACGACAACGCATTTGTTTTGAATGTACATTTCTTGAAACTATACACACACAGTAGTTCATTTATTTTGACTTGATTGTCAATATATATAATCTCTGGGCAATAGCTAGCGTTGTATGTTGATCACGTGGTATTGTTTTGTTTGTTTTGGTGGAAATAGTTTAAGTTTTGGTAATTGAATATGTCAAGTGAGGTTGGATGTACTGTTTTTCGGATTTGTGTTTGATTTTGAAAGAAGTTTATTATGCCACTTCGTAAGAGATCTAATCTGGGGGCTGTTAGTAGATCAGCCAGGGAATCGCGGCTGTATCGGTTGAAGGAGAGTCCCTCTGAACGAGAAGCTCGTTTGGAGAGGGAGAGAGTGCGCGCAGCCCAGTACCGCGCGACTGAAAGTAGTTCCCAGCGACAAGCTCGCCTGGCCGCCATGGCCCTGACCAGTCGGCTGCGGTACTGGAGTCGCATAAAGGCTGCCGAAGCGGCGCAGAGAGCCAAAGTAAGTTAAAGGGCCATAAGATGCCGAGTCGTGAACATTAACAAAGTTTATACCGCGATGTATTAATGCGCGTGTGACTGAAGCTATGATTTCTTATAGACAATATTGGAGAAATTTGAGGTTATGTTTCAAAGCAGCCTGGGGTTAAATCCAGATTGCGATACCGCTACCACTACTTTGCACCACACGACTATAGCATGATATCGGAGACACTGAAATTCTATGACTTTAAAGGCAGATTCTTATATATCTCGACGAGACAACCCTAAAGTAAAGAATAATTTTTTTAAAAAATATCTAGCTTAGTTCTCAAGAGATCTAATGTTAAAAATTATTTGTAGGTATCGTTATTTGTGCTTTTGGTCGCGTTTTTCTTCTGGTCCAGGCTGTATTTCACCTAACAACAATGGCTAGGATGAAAACAAACCTTTTTAGTTCTAGATGGGGTTATCGCTACAATCTTTTACCGCCTCGCATATTAAACCCACACATCATGTGGTATATATGACGTGATTGTGATGTATGGTCCAGTCTGCCTTACAACTTAAACACAAATGATTACTGATGAAATCATATTTTAGAAATGTGCATTTCGGTCGTAATGCAGCCTCGACCAAAGTGAAATGTAACCATAACACACACAATTGCAGATACCCAATTTTTAAATCATATCTATTGCTGTTACTTTGTTGTTACGTGCAGACTGAATATGTCACTATGACGTCATATAGCCTATACCATGAGACCTGTGTGTTTACTATGCCAGGTGGTATAAGATTGAAGTGGTATTCCCATCTAGAATTAAACCAACAAAACACCTATTGTGCCTGTTCACTGTGTAGTTCCTAGTGAATTAAGCAGATTTTTTTTTCTGGACCAGGTATCATGTCAACATAACAACCTCAATTTGGAGATACGATATCTCAAAAACTAAGAGAGGTATCAAAAAATGGTTTTCTTTACTTTTGATTTGTCTCGTCGATTTACAGAACAATTCATCATCAAACATGGAATTTTCGAAATTTTTCTAGGCTACTTTTCAACCTAACCTACTCAGGTTTGACGTACGATACCTAGAGAACTAGGTGATATATCAAACCATTTTATTCTTTCCATTTGTCTTGTCGAGACAGTCGATCATAAAATTTATCAAAGTTAAGTGGCTCGGATTTTGAAGAATCCCTCACCACACTGATATCTATGGTGTAAACATTTCCACCAATGTTGTTTATGATTACCGGGTATGACACATACACTGCGTGGACAGCCACAGATATTACTAACAGGATCTGCTCGAATTTTTTCCCCTGGTGGAGACAAGTGGAACACAATATTTCTGTAAATTAATACGAGAAGAAGTAAATATTATGTAGGTGTGATACCAGAATCTAGAATTAAGCCCTTCCATGTATTTCTGTATCCAGATGATCAAAATTATACTCATAGCTGCAAGCATCAGTAAAATAATCTGCAGTTGAAGCAGCAGATTTATTTTGCCAGCAAAACATAAAAAACTACTCTGTTATAAAAATTAACAGTAATTAATTAACAGTAGGATTTTTCCCCCACAATTTAATGATGGATACATCTTGGTATGTTGAATCGATATAGATTGAGTACTTTCGCTGTATGCAAATACTGCATTTCAATTACTTCCATGAAATTTTTCTACTGATCCTGGCCACATTTCAACATAATCGCAAGGAAGGGGGGGGGGGGGAAACAATGGTTCAGTTTGATATGATCCCTGTACCGACAACGTTGTAACAGTATTTCAATCTGTATATGAAAAAACATTTTGGCTTAATTGTAGATAATGATACCACTAATGTTGAAAACTATGATTATTAATCTTTATTTCATTTGGTTTGTTACCACACCAAAAAATAAAAAAAAACATATTTCCATGACATTCGTAGCTGCCCCCATATTGAATACATCACACACGGAAACCATGACGTCATATGTAACAGCCGATATTGGGGTTTACATCGGTGTTGTCTGCATTGAGGTAAGTAGTGACAGCAGTATTGGTTTCTAGAATTAACCTGCAACCTGGAAGACAATGACTATCTACTCTTGTTTATGATTTGATCTGCTTTCGTGAGTGTTGTGTTACTGATGTGATTACTTTAAGTCGATGCAAATATTTCAATATTTGTCAACCTTAATGCAGTATTGTCCAGGATTAAAATAACTAAAGATGGTGGTGTAATCAGTTGGACACAAGAAGGAATTGTACATTTGGTCTAAAAATCAGTAGATATGTTCATTGGACATTACTATTTAATATATGTTGCAATTAGAGCTGTAAAATATATCAATTTGTCACAAACTTTACTCAAAAAAAGTTATTATATTAAGCATTGAGCAACTGGTAGAAGTCAGATATTTTTTAAAATGATATGTACAGCAAATACGCTACACACAGTCATCAATTATCTGCTCAAATATCACTGGAACTTAATTTAAAAAAAAAAAAAAAAAAATCCAAATTTGGTCCAGGCTGCATTTCAACATATCAGTAGGTGCCACTAATAATGCTTGAAAATCAGGATAACTTAAATTTTTAATATAATCCCAATTTCTAACGAATTACGCTTCAACAACAAGAGTCAGTTGTCATTTTGGTACACACTGCATTTCAATCTCAGCTTCAATAACTTGTAGCTTTATGCTAAATCAATGATGTTGCCACTCTTTCAACCCACGCACAACTTGTTTTAATAACCGCAACCATCTTTGATAAATGCCATATAATAGTAACATAACATGCGTAACATATGGAAATGTTTCATTCTAAGTAGCTAGCAAGTAATATCTCGGAGTCAGTGTAATGGTACGTAAATGTGGCATCAATTGTTCGCTTACAGTTAACGTTGGGACCGTTTTTTTTTTTTTTTGTTTAGTTTGTTCAGGAAGGCCTATGTGTATTTTTTATATCAGTGATAGTGACATATTCTCAAATCATATCGTTTAAGGATGTGTTCACTATCACTTCATTCGCCACATTAAGTGGCAGAGAATGTTGAAACAGTGAATAGGAATAATAATAAAAAAAAAGTCGATTCTTGATGAAAATGCTCTTGTTGAGTTAGTTAAGTGTCCTAGTGGGTTGAATTGTAGAGTATAAGGACGTTGTTCACTTGGGCGAGACTACAAGGCCATTTAATCTTGCCCTAATATTCATGAGCCATGGTTTTATGTATAACATGTAAACAACCCATTGCATACTCCAGTGCCACTATCCCTGTATTAAAATTCAATGTTTTGATACAGATTGTAATTTTAGTTCATTCGATTGGATTGATTGATTTTTTTTAAAATGTGGTAGGTGAACAGTTTGTTGAGGTCTGTGTCCCACCATCTCCTGAAATGGTTCACTGTCAATTTCCATTGAGTTTGGAGTCGCAAAATAGTCTCGCATCAGACCATTTGCAAATAGATTGTTTGATTCTAAATTCACAGACAAACATATCTGGAAGGATTTTTCGGTATGAATGCAACACTTGCAGCTCTGGCTTTAAGTAATGGAACACTGCATTTTCCCATTTCTTTTTTATCTTTATTATTTTCTTTGAATGGAACATCTCCATTCTTCCTTCCCCCGCCCCCTTTTTTATGTTTTTATTTCCGGGTTTTAAATTCTTTCAAGTGTTTTTGGTAAATTTATTCCAAATCGTTAATCCTACTCCACACAAATGAAAATATTAGCGGTCATTTCTGCTTGAAATCGAGTGCCAGTTCACATCGGTTACGGAATGTGTTCTCCAGTAATTTACAGAAACATATTTAGCAGCCTTCCTTTGAAAGTTTACGTTTTATAAGTCATCTGTTCTTAACCTCACAAGAAAGACAGATGTATTCAGAACCAGAAATTACATTCTCCGTCAAAGTTTAACATTTCGAGATGCGTACAGGTGCCATAACGATATTATTTAAGGATGAGTGGCAAGAAAAGTATACAAAAAGTTGCATTGGCGTAATTTTTATCATTTAAATTACTGAGCAACTACGCAAAAATGGCCTACAACAACGTTGTATTAATATTATTTAAGTTTTTTTTATTTTCTACTGTTTGTTGTTGTGACGGAAATTCATTAAATTAAACGTTAAATATTTGTATTAATGAACTTACGATATTGCTTTTTGGGTTAAAAATGGAATATCGCTGAACCAGTTTTGTATAGAGTGAATTTTTGGTTAAAATTAATATTTGCATTCCGTACAGAGACAATACAGCCAGACATCTATTTGTCAGTATGTATTATCTTTGGTCAATAGTTAATGTCGCATGTTGATCACGTGGTATTGTTTTGTTTTGTGATGGAATCAGATTGTGTTCTACGAATTGCATTTGTTAAGAGGGTTGGATTTACTGTTTTTCGGATTTGTGTTTGATTTCGAAAGAAGTTTATTATGCCACTTCGTAGGAGATCTAACCTGGGGGTTGTTAGTAGAGCAACCAGGAAAAAGCGGCTATATCGGTTAAAGGAGAGTCCCTCTGAACGAGAAGCTCGTTTGGAGAGGGAGAGAGTGCGCGCAGCACAGTACCGCGCGAATGAAAGTAGTTCCCAGCGACAAGCTCGCCTGGCCGCCGTGTCGCTGGCCAATCGGCTGAGGTACTGGAGTCGCATAAAGGCTGCTGAAGCGGCGCGCAGAGCCCAAGTAAGATGCTGAGTCGCGAGTTTATACCGCGATGTATTAATGCGCGTGTGACTGAAGCTTTGATTTGATAGCGGGAGTATTGGCGGAATTGGAGGTTAGGTTTCAATGCAGCCTGGACCAGATGGCAACCTTCTCTTGTTTACGATTTAATGTGCTTTCATGAGTGTTGTGTTACTGTCATTGCTTTGAGTGAATGCAGATAGGTCCATACTTGTTGAGCTCAATGCGGTATGGTCTAGTATTTTAATAACTAACTCTGGGCATCCAGATTTAGGTTTTCCGCAAATCACTCCAGGCGAATGACGGGATGCTTCCTTCAAAAAGCCCTGGCCAAATTCCTTGTCCCCAATCCCATCCCACCTCTAATGACCTCCATGTCGATGAGGCATAAAGCCATATTTAAAAAAAAAAAAAAAAAATTAAGCATGGTGGTGTAATCAATTGGACCCAGAAGGAATTGTACTTTTGGTCTAATAATTGATGGATACGTTCGTTGAATGATGCTATTTAATGTATGTTGCTCTTAGAGCTGTAAAATATACCAGTACCTCACAAACTTTACTGAAAAAAAGTGACATAACTTCAAACTTCAAGTGACTGGTGTCATATAGTGACGTATAACGATTATACACATATTCCTTGATCAATATTATTGAACAACAGGCTTCTATTGGGTCTGCTGGAAATCGCAATTCTGCTACAACACCATTCAGTAATATCGTTGGAATACTGCTGTAGTCGGTCACAAGATATTTTCAAGCAGTAATTCCGTTGTAATACAACCTGGACTATTATTTTCTAGCAGAAATTAGGTCGTAATTTGGCCTGGACCAGCATGAAACTGTTGAATGTACTTTGGAAAGAATTTCTAGTGGAGTCTTGTGTTTGACCACTGCAGTATTATGATGCCAACTTCTGGTGGAATCGCAATCTTCAGTAATCCCCTTCTATTATACCCATCAGGTGTGTACGCACTGTACAAACCTCGAGCATAAAAACTGCTGTAATGTTGCACACTAAGCAATTAGAGAACATAAATTATAATTATATGCGATCTCCAATGATATTGCAATAAATACTTCACATGTGTACTGTCACATTATGTTGTGAAAACATACGATATTTCCTGTCAGCCAACCAGGAAGACGACGGAACTAGTTGTCAAAATATCGTGTTTTCACAACATAATCCGGCGGTGCAGCCAAATTTGGGCCAGGCTGCATTGCAACCTATCCACAGTAGCTGCTAATAATGCTCCTAGAGATAAATTTTTTAAAATTTAATCCAAATTCCTAGCAACTTATGCTTTAATAACAACAGTTGCAATTTTGGTACTGGCTACGTTTCAAATCAGCTTCAGTTATTAGCAAAAACTAAATTCCTTGTGCATTATGCTAAAACAATGTTATCACTCTTTAAACCTGACCACAACATGTGTTAATATTTCTTGTGGCTGTGGCAGTTTTTCGTGTAGTCAGTTCGGTATATATATATTTTTTATGGCTGTGATGATATTTACGGAATGTGTTCGCACCACATTGAGAACCTACGCGAAACTGATACTAACCTGTTGAAATTTGGTTCAGCCGCTTCGCCAGTATTTCCTTTTAACATTTTGTGCTCTTTGTGGAAAACGTGCCAGGAATTTAATTAAAAATGCTGAAATTTGACAGCAACGCACAGCCTTTATATGCCGCCAGCATTGAAATATCAGTGAAAGTCTCTTCAACTGTTGGTTTAATCTTTGTTGTGATGTTTTCTTGCTGTTTCCGCTTTTCTCCGTTGTAAAAAGTTGTACAAAATTGACAAATGGACAATATTTATCCGAATTGTAATACGGCGATGCCCGCTGTCTTTTACCGATACTAACAATCGGAGACAATCGATTGCTTCCGTCGTAAACAAATACGCCATTTCCGTGATGGATGCTGCATAGCAAAAATATCGTAAATTGTTTTCTCTTGGTGTTGGCTGTATTTCAACCTAACCACGATTTCTATGACAAAATGAAACTGTTTAGGTTGGTATGATCCCTGTACCTATAATTTTTACATTATTTTTGCAGAGCTGATAGAATTTGACAGTTTGGCATTTTTAATTAAATTTCTAACGACTTTTCCGCAAAGCAAGAGTGCAAAACGTGTAGAGGACATGTTGACAAGTGACTGAACTGAATTTCAACAGGTTAGTACCAGTCTCGCGCGTGTTCCGACAGTGGTGCAGTCTCCTGGTCATTATCATTATACATTGCTATACGGCTTCTCTCAGTCGTTCGCCACTTAATGGTATTTTTTGAGTGAAGTTTGTGCAGTATGTATATACACAGTGAACCAAAATGAACAGCAATATTGAGTAAATAAGTTCATATAAAACATGTCTGGTTTCTATTCGTTTTGGAGATACTGGAATGTTGTGCATAAAATGATAAGGTGCACACAAACATATTGAAGTACTTTATTCATGCAGTCACATGCATATTGTACAGAAGTTTAAATTAAATGCCTGGAACTCCGACTACGACTTGTGCCTTAGGACTGTGTTGTGACTTCAAACATCACTATTGTGCTTCAGCTTGTGTATTGAAGTAGATGGTAGGATTTTCAAACATTTAATTTAAACTGTTGTAAAATAGCGCATCATTGATGTACTTCAGTAAGTTATTTGTGCACTTTTGAAGATTTTTTGGGATTACTGGAGATCTCAATTCTGCAAGGATATGTCATCACGATACTGCAGTAGTCGAACGCAAGATACCACTAGAAATACTCTCAAGAGTGGTCCAGGATATATTATAACAGAATTACTGCTTCGAAAATTAAGTGTCAAGAAGACGGCGAGATAAGCAGATAAGCAGAAGCCCTGACGAAGGCTCCAGGTTGGGGCCGAAACGTTGGCGTTATCAGCAAAGAAACGCAGCGCAAAGCCCGAAAAGAAACAAGTAAGTGCAATTTTCGATAATGACGCCTGCGAAAAGTGTGAAATTTTATAGAATTACTGCTTGGTTATATATGTTATCAGGTTCTCAACTAGTTTGATGGAATAATACATTTTGTTTTCGACTACAGCATACCAGAGGTGACGGCTGTGACGATAGTAAAACACGTTGACGGACACACAGATACAATATTTCAGTATTGACCTTATTCGTGTATTGAGGATTAATGTTGTTAATACCAAAATATTGTTTTTGTGTATCCACCTATATGTTTTTCTCTCGTCGCAGCTGTCAACTTTGGTATGTGTTGCGTTAATTTTCCCTGTCCTTCAATGTTTATATCGCCTAAAAGCTGGTTCCTTTTTCCTTAGTTTCACGATTGACTACAGCAGGTAATAGACATCTTTAGTGTATGTTGACATAGCGGAATCGCGATCTCTAGTTGATCCAATTTTCTGAGGTTTATTTTATGTATATCATTCCAGCACCTGTGTCTCCAAAACGAATGGAAATCGGACACATGTTTATACGAACTCACACTACCAACTCCTTCAATTTATTCTCCTGAATTACTCTGTATTTTACAACTCTAATTCCTAAGTTCTGAACGTATATTTCAGTTTTTGGATGAAGTGTACAATTCCTTGTTGAGTTCAGGTGACAACGCTAGCGCCGAGGCAAGTGATACAGTGTTTGTATTAGTGTGCACGTGATTGGAGCTTTCATGGTGGCTACACAACCTACATGGAATTGTCCTTTTGATTTGAAAATTTTTACATGTGTTCCTTGCACTATATTATTTAAGAACATATTTCTATCGTATTTACCAAATGTACACATACTACATAAATTTCACGAAAACCCAACAATAATAAATGGTAATCAATCGCTGTATACTATATTTACACATGTTCCATTTCGTATAATACTAAAGTACAATGAAAAACGTGTCTCCGAGCGTGGTGGGTGAGCGGTTAACGCTCTGGCCCCACATTCGGGAGGACGCCGGTTCAAATCTCCGTCCACCCATCCAGATTTGGATTTTTCATGGTTTCCCCAAATCACTCCAGGCAAATGCCGGGATGCTTCCTACAAAAGCCCATGGCCGGATTCCTTCCCATTCCTTTGTCCCAGCCCCCATCCCATCTCTAATGACCTCGACGTCGACAAGGTGTAAAGCCATAAGTAAAAAAAAAAAAAAAAAAAAAAAAAAAATAAAGGAATTATGTAACAAAGGTGCCAGAAGATATGGTCACCCACATTGCTGAATTAGCAGCATTAGATGTCGTGAGATGGCTGACATTTTAGTCAGAATTCATCGTGGAGATCACATTTACACAAAGTGTAGTATTAGTTGTCATTCTGGTCCAGGAAGCATTTCACCCTAATCACTTCTTCTGGTAATACGGCTCCTTGAAATACAACATATGTACGTCGTGCATAAGAGTATATTCATGATGTTTGAAGATCTCTCGGGCGTGCAGCTGGGTCATTTGGTCGTAAATGTACGAATTTTCGATGGCGTACCGTGCCATCATCTTCAGGTAGCGTCCAGTGGTCGGCGTGAGGAACGCAGTCCAGGACGCGACTGCTGGGACTGTGTGTACAAGGAAGCCATCGAGATCCGGCTACGGAGTAACCTCATAAACAAAGACAACGGGTTCCACCTAAGCCAGGCTTGGAACCCAGCACTGAAGCGGCTCCGCAAACACCAGAGCCGAAGCACTGTGCGCGACGGAGGTGGCGTAGAGACTGATGGACACTGCTCGACGCACGGTAACGCACTGCCCCCACCACCGCCATCGGAGCGACCCGGCGGGAGTGGGAGAGCGTGGTCGGAGGGTATAAATATCGATGCGCGCGGAGCAGTCCAGTAGTCGTATCCTGGACTGCGTTCCTCACACCGACCACTGGACGCTACCTGAAGATGATGGCACGGTACGCCATCGAAAATTCGTACATTTACGACCAAATGACCCGGCTGCACGCCCGAGAGATCTTCAAACATCAGATCCGCCGGGAAAACTTACGATTACATATATTCATGATAATGATAACCGCTACAAACTGGCTAATACCACTCATTTTTTCTTGAATAGTAATGCCTGAGGTATGTATTGACTATATTTTCAGATCAAAAGAACAGTTTTTCCTACAGGCCCACCACTTACCATAGAAGAAGATTCCTGTGACTTCAAGACACAAAAAAAATGTACACACAAAGAGCATGAAATTTTCTTCAGCAATAGAATGAGATGGTGGAAGCCAGCAGCCACATATATAACTTTGCTACGCATCGCAGACCACTGGTGTTTGTGTTTGGTAGTGTGGGAGGTATGAAGATTGAAAGTGGTCGACGGACGTTTTCAAATTTCAAGTGTTCGAAAAATTATTTGGAATCTTCTGGAACACGGTTTCTCGAAGTTGGGTATGCCAACCCATAGGGGTTTGCCAGTGGAACGTACGGGGGTTTGGTGGCTGACTGCGTATCTCGAGCGTTCAGCACATATTGTGATGAATTGAGATTGAAAATGAGTAAAATTGCTCCTAAAATCAACTTGACTCGACACTACCAACAAGCCCATCCATCAAATTAATAACATATTGCTATTACTTTTTAAAACAAAAAAATCCTTATTTTTATATAAGAAAAATAAAAAGCCGTTTTTTTAGGAGGTTTGCCATTGTGTGGGACACAGAGCTATAAGTTTAGAAACTCTGTTCTAGAATGTTCCTGACTGTACTAAAATGTTTTGGAATGTTCTTGAATATGACTTTTTATCAATTAACAAATATAAAAAATTGATTTATTTTTTCATATTTATTCATTTTTTTTATTTTTTTAACCTAATTTTAAGTCATTAGTTTCAAGAAAAGAACATCCCCCACATATTTTCTCTTCTGACGGCTGTGGAATAATAATGTTATGAACCATTAGATTTCTTGACAACAGAAGATAATATGGGAACAATGCCTCTTTCTCCGTCTACCTGAAACTGGTCCTAATCTGTTGAAATTTCAGTTAGCTTTGTTACAAAGTCCTCTTCACGTTTTGCACTCTCCTTTTTTTTCTAAAAAGTTGCCACAAATTAAAATAAAAATCCCGAAATATCTCTTCAAATGTTCCTTTGTTGTAATACTTTCTTGCTATTTGAACCTCTCTCTGTTGTAAAAAGTAGCACAAAATTTACAAACAGAAATACTTGCTGAATCCTGGTTGGAACCCATGTTTTTCACTTTCCGAGCTCAGAGCAAAGAAAATATTTCGATAATTAGTTGTAAGATATGCAACAGCGTATAGATATTAAAGGCAAATATTTTGAGAAATAATGAAATGATTACTATCCAAAAAATGTTTTTCTTTTGTGTTTTTTCTTTCATGTTTTTTTTATCTTTAAAGGCGACCCTTATTATAGGATTATTTGTTGTAAAAACAAGCTGGAAAAAGAAAGAGGTACCACATATTTGTGCCAAATCTGGATAAAGGTGAAGGCTGTTTACTGTCTTTAGTCTTGAAAGCGTATTGGTACATTTCATCTTCTGTGTCACAAATTTCCAATGCATCACTCCATGTAACTTGCCGCAGGTAGATAATTGAAAACGAGCCACTTGTAGCCGTTGTTTACGAGTGTAGCCCTTCTTCTTACCATTTCCTGTTCACTTGTTGACACTCCCTTCTAAAATTCCCCTTTCTATGCAGGCTATTCGTTTCAGCATCGGCATAAATTAGGAAATATTCTCTCACTTGGCAAATAATATTAAAACAATGAGTATATATTTTTTTAAAAAAAGCCTTACTTATTTTCAATGAAAATTCTCTCTCAGTAGTCGGATGTAAGGACTAGAAAGCCTTTAAGTTGTGCCCTGGAGTTTGTGGTCCATGTTTTTATATACATGATTATTCAAAAAGAATGAGCAGATTTTGCATTTTTATTTCTTACAAGCTGTAAAAGGTACAAATACGTGTCATTCATTACTAGATAGATGAATGTTCAGTTTTTCTGTATACATTTGACACGAGCACCATTTCTCGTATGACGAACGTCAAACTGGTAAACCATTTCTTGCCATACACGTACTAAGTCATACCGTGTTATCGAATTCACAACTCCTATCTTTTACGAATTTCTTATAGGAAGTGTCAATCTGTTTATGGGGTTGACACGGAATTCACTTTTTGCACACAAAATGACTTCTCCTGTGGTGTTCCCATTTCCACATAAACAGACAACAGCGCGTTTGGAGGCAGCAAATTGAACTAATAGACAGTGGTTACAAACTTCGAACATTCCTGTATCCAGTGGTGTGTGGCACGTTGTGACGTCGCAGTCGCCCGAGTCGCGAGCCACGTGTGGTAGCGGGCGGCTCGCGTTGCGTAGCGATCGACGCTACAGTAATTGTGCGGTTTATTTAGTAAAGAGAAGAGATCTTAATTTGTTTAGCTGCGACAGTACGTGTGATAAGTAAAGTTTGGATAATACAGAAGTGAAGAAGAACATTGTGACATTTAAGTGACTTGGTGGAAAGTGGATTTGATTATTAATTTCCTTTTTTCTTAAAGAACTCTGCAATCTACGAAATGATGAAGTTTCGATTAGCCTTTGTATTTAAAATCTGGTGGTGGCCAACCAGTTTGATGTTTTAAGATCTTACAATAAACTCATGTTGGACTGAAGTTTTTGTTAACGTACTTGGTGACATTTTTTCTTTAATTAACCACCTGCTAGGGTTAGCTCGGTACATCACCTGGCGACCTGTTTCTCAAACTGTGTATGCGAACGCAAGCACAGCCACCCACCTCTGTTAACTTGAAAAAGGGGTTTTCACATGAAATATTGTATTTTCTTTGTTTGTGTGTTTTGTGTTGCTGCCGCCCTCCTCCCTTCAACTTTGGTGAGTGTTGGGTGTATTTTCCCTTTCTTTCCATGTAAATATTGCCTCGCAGCACTTCTTTCCTTTCATTCTTATCAATAATTTACTGAACTTTGATAAGTTTTATGCACTGAATTCGAGTTGAGAGAACGTACCACAGAAGATATAACACAAGTGTCTGTATCTTTTATAGTTTATGATAAATAAAATTGTGAAATGGAAGCAACTGTTGGCATACTTCTTTTCTAATGTCACAACCACAGTATTAAAATTGAATGTTTTAATGCAGACTGTAATTGAGAAATAGCAACTAGCTTCCCTGCTGTAGGGCACACAAAACAAACACTCTTTTTTTTTTTTTTTAGATGTAAGGTGAACAGATTGTTGCTATATGCGACCCATCCCACCTCCCAAAATGGATCAGAATTAATTTCCACGCAGGCTGGAGTGGCAAAGTAGTCTCACATCAAAGACCTTTATAAAATAGATTGTGTTTCTCCTAAATTTACAAAGGAAAAAATGTGGAAGGATTCTTCTGGATAAATGTAAGTCTTGCATATCTGATGTTTAATTTAACTGTGATTCAGTGTGTACTCCAGTGGTATTTTTATTATCATTGTTAATTTTAATTGTGAATACCGGTGTGGTCTCCCACATTCACTCCCATTTTCCAATTTCATGTTTTTTAGTCGCCTAAGATTCTTTAAATACTATTTCTCTACAGTCCTCCCCCCCCCCTATATTTTTATGTTATTACTAGCTGGTACCCACGACTTTGTTCGTGTTTGTAAAGAATTTGGATTGACAGCAACCGACATCTGACTATCATTGTGCACGATGGAAGACTCGAGGCTAATACCACACACAAACACCAGTCATCTGCAGCAAAGTAAAATATATGGAGACACATGTCTTTGGTCAAAATATGAAAATATCCTCGATCGGCCAATTTCAACCACCATATCTCCCACAATACCACAGTTACCAAAATTCAGTCAACGTTGTTATCGACGGGTTACTCTGTGCTACTACCATACACAAACACCAGTGATCTGCGCTAGATAGTTTTGGCTGAAAAGTGATACACCATGACACATACGTCTTTGGTAGAAATATGAAAGTGGCGCAAGTCGGCCACTTTCAACCACCATAACTCCCACACCCCCATAGCTACCGACATCTAACCACCATAGTACATGATAGGAGACACGATACCACTACCACACACAAACACACATGGTCTATGCTATGTAGTTTGGCAGCAGAGTGACGTATATGGAGCCACATGTCTTTGGTCGAAATACCAAAATGCCCTGCGTCGACCACTTTTAACCATCATATCTCCCACATCCCCACAGCTATCGGCATTCGACCAATGTTGTGCACGACAGGAAGCTCCATGCTACTTCCACACACAAACACCAGTGATGTGTGCTAGGTAGTGGTGGCTAAAAAGTGAAATATAGGGAAACACACGCCTATTTTTATATATATATAAGATTTTTAATCTTACATTCTTTCAAGTGTTTTTGGTGATTTGCTCATCGCTTTCTCTGATAATTTATTCCAAAGCATGACTCCCTTCCATACAAAAGAAACTTTCTCCCTCCCTTTGAAATCAAGTGTCAGCTTGTGGTGATGGTCTTCCTAATTCTTTCCATCCAGGCCTCATCACCAATATACGCCTTATACACTCCCAGCACTCTCTTCACCCTCCAATGACTCCCAACCCAGCTCCTTTATCATATCAGTTACTGACTGGGTCCTGCGATAATTTCCACGGACCCCCTCCAACTCCAGATGCAATATAGATGATGTTTCTGTATGAAGGTAAGTCTTACAGCTCAGTTATTGAGAATACAGTTGCAGATTCTCTTTTTGGCCCTACTGTTTACAAGAGAGATGCATATTGTAGACTTCTGCAAGACTGACTTTGGCAGGTGGACCAATATTGTTGGCTATCTTCCTAATAAAGCCTGATGAAAATCTTGTATAGGGTGTCAAATAACTGAATGAATAAGTGATCACAATGCAGTGCTAACAGATATTAGGGGTCTCAGTGAACCAGTGGTCAAAATAGAAGGGGGAAATAGGTATAATTATTTTTTTTAAAAGGAACAGAGGTTAGAATTGAAGAGATGATAAATAAGGGAAAGTTTCAGCAAATGTTAGGATGGCACAAGTACAGCGGAAGCGAAGTGGGAAGAGTTTAAGGAGAAAATAAAAAAGGGTGAAGAAATTTTTATTCCAAAGCAGAAAATAACAAGAAGTACAGAACCTACACACTACAGTAGGGAGGTGATAAGGTTAAATAGGCTACTGAGACAGAAAGGCAGTAGGAATACTTAAAACAACTAAACAAGCAATTAATAAGAATAAGGAGAGAAGCAAAGAATGGTTTATGAAGAATGTTATTGGTATAGGAGGACCAATGAACAATGCACCAACAAATTTCTATGGCTATATTAGAAAAGTGAAGGTATTGAGACTATTATAGATGAGAACAGAGTTGAAGTGACTGAGGATTTTAAAATTGCAGAGATATTGACTAACTGGTTTAGTGATACAATTAGGGACAATCATCCTGTGATAGCAGCGAATGATTCAGATTAGAGTCTCCCTAAAGTATAAATTCTCAGGAAATTATGAAGGAACTAGGAAAGCTAAAAGAACATAAAGGGGCTGATGAAGATAATATTACTACAGATTTATTAAAAATTATGGGATACGATGTTTTACATAAAATGAGTTTGGAGTCTTGTTGCTTACCAGAGGATTGGAAAAGAGTGATAGTAGTTCCGCTTCATAAAGGAGAGGTTACAAATAGGGTCGAGAAATACTGTCCAATTAGTTTGACATTCAGAAATGTCTTTGAGGAAAGAAACTGGTTTGCAGATTGACAACATGGCTTTAGGCAAAGATGTTATTGTGAATTTCAAATGGCGGAATATATGCAAGATGTTTCAGATGAATTACACGAGGGAGGCCAAATTGGCAATGTGGCACTACTACCTTTCTTAGGCTTTTGGTAGAGTTAGCCATAATATGGTTTTAAATAAACTGAAAACGATTGGATGAAAAAGTTATTTGCTGGGTAGAGGAATTCTTAAAAGCCAGAAAGCAAAGTGTTAGAGTTGGGAATACATTATCAAGAGAGGTGGAACTAATATGGGAGTGCCACAGGGTAGTGTATTGGGACCACTGCTACTCATTATTCTAACGGATGACTGTGTTGATGGGTTACGGTCAGAGTCTAGGTATTTTGCAGAAGATGTAATGGTATACAATAGGATCAAAACAGGTGAAGACTGAACAGCTGCAGGGTGACCTGGATAGAATATCTAAATGGGCAGGTCAGCATGGAATAAAGATAAATGCCAAGAAGAGTCAGCTTATAAGGTACACAGATAAAAAACTAAAGGTTGATTGCGATTATGGGCTGGGGTGATAATAAGTTGTAGAAAGCTTGAAGTGTTAATATCTTGATATAACGTTTGATAACACACTCAAGTGGGGAGAGCACATTGGCCATATTAGTAGGAAAATGTTACAAAATCGTTCAAATACTGGAGAGGATGATGAGAGAATGTGCCAGAAAAGTTAAGGAATTGGGTTACTAAGCTTTGGTCAGTATTGAATATAGTTTTGGACCCACATTATGGGTATCAAATACAAGAGCGTGTGCATAGAAGAGCAGCTAGATATGTCTGTGGGAATTATCGCAGGACCCAGTCAGTAACTGATATGATAAAGGAACTGGGTTGGGAGTCATTGGAGAGTGAAAAGAGTGCTGGGAATATGCAGGGCATATGTTGGTGATGTGGGTCAAAGGAAAATTGGTTAAAAAATTAGGAATAGTGCGTAGAAGGGGAAAGGCGGCCATGACCACAAGCTGGCGCTCGATTTCATGCATAAGGGAGGGGGACGATTTTCTTTTGTTGGTAAGGGTGTCAGGAATTGGAGCAAATGACCAAGTACAGTGATGAATAATTATTAAAAACGCTTAAGGGATTTTAAATTAAAATTTTTAAATCTGAGAAGTAAATGGGGGAGGAATTTAACACTCCAATTATAATTTTAAAAGAAATAAAAAGAGGTAATTAGCTGACTAGGGCAATTGCCACTGGAGTGCACCATAATTAAAAATTATTAATAATAATTAATTTAATGGCAGTTTCTGTGTCAAGCATCTGTGCCATGCTTTAGGGGTATAGAGTGACTAGTTTCAGCTCTGAACAGATAGAACGGAAGGCGGGAGTAATTGGATTACGGTGCTGGGAGTGTTTAAGTTGCATATTGATGATAAGGCCTGGAGGGATAGAATTAGGAGTAGTACGTTGAAGACCATCACCACAAGCTGGCACGAGGGAGGGGGGTTTGTATGTAAGACAGTCAGGAATTGGAATAAATTACCAAAGTAAATAAATAGCTTAGCAAAAACACAAAGAATTTAAAATTTCTAAAAGGCAAAAGAAGGTGGATGGGGAAGTAATACAGAATTTGTATTCTCCTGACCTTTAAAAGAGGGTGGTTGGATGTGAATTCAAATGACAAACTGCTCTGGTGCACTTCATATGAAGAAAGCAAGAGGTGTAGGTTTCATAAAAATTCTTCGCCATCAGAATTCACGCGAGGAACGGAATCTCTGTCATCAACTAAGCTGTTTAAAATTATCAGTAAAAACTCGCAATGCCAGTTCGACAAGTTTATTGCTAGTGCAGGGATCATACCGACCTAGCGTGGTGAGTGAGTGGTTAACTCTCTGGCCTCGCTTATGGGAGGACGCGGGTTCGAATCCCGTCCGCGCATCCAAATTGTGGTTTTCCATGGTTTCCCCAAATCACTCCAGGCGAATGCCGAGATGCTTCCTGCAAAAAGACCACAGCCGAATTCCTTCCCAGTCCCATCCCACCTTTAATGACGTCGACGAGGTGTAAAGCCATAAGGAAAAAAAAGGTTTCTTCCCAGCAATTGTGGTTAGCTTGAAATTTCCATGGAGGAAGGAATTCCTCCATGGAAATTTCCGACAAAGCTTAACACTTAAGTAACCATACACAATTCTTAACGATATTATTTATTTATTTTTACTGTTTGTGGAGTTACAAATTAATTTTTATAGAAATTTATTGAATTAAACCTTAGGTTTTTGTATTGATGAACGTTCGAATTTGATTTTTTCATTACATTTGGAATATCAAGAAACAATTTTCTTGAGTACGATTATTTCTTTTTTTAAATTACTTTCGGCATTCCGTGTCATAGAGCTTACTATTGTCTCTGGAGCTTACGTTTATTTCTGTTTGTCAACATGTATTATCTATGGTCTACAAATAGCGTTGCACGTTGATCACGTGGTATTGTTTTGTTCGTTAAAATAACAGTTTCAGTTTTGATATTGTTAAGTAAAGTTGGAGATACTATAAGTCAGTTTCGTGTATGAATTTGATGTTATAAGCGAAAAATAATATTATGCCACGTCGCAGGAAATCTAACCTATCGCGCGTTCCGAGAAAAACCAGGCAATTGCGTCTCAATCTTTTAAAGGAGACTCCCGCTCAGAGAGAAGCTCGTTTGGCGATATACAGAGAGCGCCGAAAAATGTACATAGCTAATGAAAGCAGCTCCCAGAAACAAGCTCGCCTGGCCGCCAAACGATTACGGTATAGGAGTCGCAGGAGAGCTTCACAGGCTGTGCGTAGAGCGACAGTGAGTGAAGAGGATCGCAGGATTCTGTCGGCGCTGGGTCGTGAGCTTCCTGCTCGTCTCAAAGCGGCGTGGGATCAGTACAACTGTTTACAGGGACACTCACCAGAAAGCGAAATCATGGGACATGTACGGGTATTTATTTGGCATAAATTGTGCTACGGGTGTACCTTTCCATATTCATTTAAGCTTCGGCGAAAAAAAAAACAAAAAAAAAAAACCTTTGTTAAGTTTATACCGTGCCGTATTAATGCGCGTGTCATTGAAGCTTTGATTTTTTTTTAGTGGAATTTGAGGTTAGGTTTCAGTGCAGCCTGGACCATAATGACAACTTTCTCTTGATTACGATTTAATGTGCTTCATGGACGTTGTGATACTTCAAGTGTTACTTTTAAATCCCTTAAGCGTTTTTGGTAAATTATTCATCACCTCAGTTGGTAATTTGTTCCAATCCCAGACACCGTTACCAAAAAAGAAAATGAAAAAATTCTACATCCTTAGGCATGAAATACAGTGCCAGCTTGTGGTCATGGTCGCCTTTCCCCTTCCATGCACTATTCCTAATTCTTTGAGCAATATTCCTCCAAGCCCCATCACCAACATATGCCCTGTACATTCCCAGCACTCTCTTCACCCTCCAATGACTCCCAACCCAGCTCCTTTATCATATCAGTTACTGATTGGGTCCTGTGATAATTTCTAATAACAAATCTAGCTGCTCTTCTTTGCACCCTCTCCCACTCATGTATTTGATAGCCAAAATGTGGGTCCCAAACTACACCACCATATTCAAGCAATGGCCTGACCAAAGTTTTGTAACCCAACTCCCTAACCTCTCTGGTACATCCCCTAATCACTCTCTCCAGTAAATGAAGGATTTTGTAACCTTTTCTTATCACCTGCCCAATGTGCTTTGCCCCGTTAAGTTTCTTATCAAATGTAATGCCTAGATATTTACACTTCAACACCCTATAATCATAATTAACCTTTAGTTTTTTATCTGTGTTCCTAATAAGCTAATTCTTCTTGGCATATATTTAGTATACACATGGCCATATTCATTTAAGCTGATGCGAAAAATGGCAATGCTATATCTGAACCACCGAAATTTGATTAATTGAATGATAGATTCTTATATATCTCAATGAGACAAACCAAAAGTGAGTTTCTCAAGATACTGAATGTTAAAAGTCATTTATAGGTATAGTTCGTTTTGATTTTGGTGATGTTTTTCTTCTGGTCCATGCCATATTTCAACCTAACCACCACAGCTTGGGAGAAAATTAAACACACATTTTGCATGTTCACCGTGTGGTTCCTCGTAATTTATGCAATTTTTTTTTTTCTGGTACAGGCTGCATCTCAGCCTAACCACCTCAATTTTGATAAAGAGAGATATCAAGAAATGGTTTCTTTACTTTGGATTTGTCTCGTTGAGTTACAGAAGAATTCATCACCAAATGTAGTGTTGGTGAAATTTTTCCAGGCCACTTTTGAACCTAACCACCTCAATTTTGACATATCTCAAGAACTAAGTGAGATTTAAAAATTTGCTATCCTTTTTCATTCGATTTTCTCATCGAGGTGTAAATGAATTGACGATAAAATATGTCAAATTTCAGTGGCTCGGATATCGAAGAATACTCGAAAAAAATATTGTTGAAGTTTATACTGGGATTGATAAGTTGTTTTTTTTTAGTGGCAGTGTTGACAGAATTTGAGGTTAGGTTTCAATGCTACCTGGACCAGAATGACAACCTACTCTTGTTTATTTTTTAATCTGTTTTCATGAGTGTCGTGTTATTGACGTTATTACTTTAAGTGGATGCAAGCAGTTACATATTTATGCAATTAATTGCAATGGAGCCTACCAAAAACTCCAAGTGGCTGCTACGTAATGACTTGGACTCGTGAGGAAATTTTAGTTTTGATCTGAAAATTTTTACACATGTTCCTTGGACAATATTATTTAAGACAGTGATCTGACTTAATTATAACCATAAAATGTACATAAACCACACAAATTGGTGAAATATTAAACAGCAAGTGATTGCCAAAAGCCATACTGCGACATCCAACAGTAATAGCCATTACACCCAATGTTGCAGTCCTTATGAAAGCATCACAGAACTGATTAGTAGACTAGGCTGGGAGTCTCTGGTAGATAGACGACGCACGTTTCGTTTAAACTTATTGGTAAACATGTGTACTCCCACTTTCACTTACGAGTGTAGTGAAATACTTCGTCCACCAACCTGTTTGGGTCGGAATGACAGCGAAGATAAGATTAGAGAAATAAGGTGCCGCACTGATTCTTATATGAATTCTTTTTTCCCTCGTACCATTAGGGATTGGAATGCACAACAAAGAGATTAGCTTTGGTGCTGAGCACCCTCTGCCACCCACAATTTTGTGAGTTGCAGAGTATATATGTAGATATCTACACACTGTACTGTCTGAGAAGTTAATGTGTTACGGCATTTCCCATGTGCGTTAACATACAGCTTGGGCCAGAATAACAGACACTTTTTGTTGCCGCATGAGGTGCAAAGAATTTAGTTTTTACTAGGAATTTATGTTGCTTTTGGCTGCTGTGGATAGCACATCCAGTAGAAAAAACTGTTATTTTGGGATGAAAATGTAATTAATGCATTCCTTAGGCAGTACTATTTAAGAAGCCGGTGAAACAGGTAGGAAAGAATTAATACAATACAGATTATTGGCTTACATGCGGTATTACCCGATGTGTAGCAGCCATCATTACCTTGAATGTGCTCTTCTGCATGTGGATTTTCAAGAAGCTGTATTGGTGGAGGGTGTGGTTGGGTTGAAATGCAGCTTGGACCAGAATCGCAACTAATATTCCATGGTGTATAGTGGACTTCGAGTGCGTAACGTGGCTACCTTACTGAATTCTGACTCAAGACGTATACTGCCGATAATTCAGTAATATGTGTAACCGGGTTGTGTTTAGGTCGTATGGCAGCCTGGACCAGGATTACGACATAGTCCACGGTGCTTAGTGTATTTTAAGTGAAGAAGGCAGTGGCCACGCCAAATTCTGATTATAATTGTCACAGGCCGCTCAAGAAGTCTATTAACACGAGGTCGTTTAATACGCGTAAACGTATGTTTCGGCACAAATTACACTTCTGTTACATATTTGACAGTTTCTGGCACACCTTTCCTTAAAGAGTAACTGCCAAGCAAGCAGCCATCTGTATTTTCAACCCATATTAACAATTTTTTCTACTGGCTGTACTTTTAACAGTAAACCTGCTTTCATATAAGTGATGTAAACTGCTATTACACGGTGCAGTGCAACGTGTTAGGATTCCTGTATTTATTTATGAATTCATTTGATAGGCAGACCCAAGGAGATGCTTCCGTGGATCGTGAGTTTATTTTGGTAGTAGTGGAAAGCAGAAATCCACCAAGCAGAATTTATATATATATATATATATATATATATATATATGCATTACTTAGTAGATCACTGTCCTGTTTGCAGAAAATGGCCACTTGTGGTTTGCCATTACATTCAGGACGACCACTCATTAATTGAGCATTAATTGTTGAGTCACTATGTAATTTGTAGAAAAGGGCACTATATTCAGCGTTTAAAGTAATTAATTGTGTTGGTCCTGGGCTAGTAATACTCACTCACCAGTATCGTTAAACTTGAACTAACAGTCCAGGAATGAAAAAATGTAATCATAGTGCACAATGTCGCAGTTGCCCCATTTTCATTTCCTGTGTGTAACTGTTATTGTGGTCCAGCAGCATTCAACCTAAATGCAAACAAATTGTTTATGGCCACTTCTTTTTCTTTAGTTGATAGCTGCAAGATTTTCTCCAGCTGCCAAAAAATTCTACTAACCTGTTTAAATTTTGATTAACTGTTTCGATATGGTGTCTTCTTCACGTTCCCAATTAATATTTTACAAAAAATTAACCAAAAATTAAAACCGCTGAAATATGTGGTGGCTATGCAACTTTGAGATGCTATCGTACTGTGAAAATAACAGTGATCGTATCAGCCTAAACTGTTGCTTTTTCTTGCCCCGCCCCTCCCCTCCTTCCAAGCCTCTACGTTCACGTTAAATGCTCCCTGGACCAGAAAAAAATCGTAAAAACTGTACGTAAAATTCTTTCTGTGACTTCCACCTAGAAATGCAGTTTTTACATCAATTGAAAACAATCGACTATCTTTCTCTGCCCAACATGGTGGGGTGATTCAAAGAAGCAGAAATGTCAAAATCATATTACAGTATCAGAATTAACCAACATTTCAAGAGATTTGTATGTAATTCTGCTGCACTAAACACCCATGTTTCCGCATTTTTTTATATAAAATTTGTGGGGACTTTTTTGTATAATGTGAGTGGGGAATGTGAAAAAGACGTGATATCAAAACAGTTGATTGAAATTTCGGGTGGTGAGTGGTGCTTTTTGATAAGTGGAGAAAGTTGTGCGATCTCCTTGTAATTGTAGAGGTACATGTGTCAAGATTCATTTGGAGCTCGTGTCGAATAGAAAAGTGATTTTGTGTAATTACATGTTAATTGTTGATTCTGTAGGAATTTAATGTTCTTGTACATACTGTTCAGCCACTAGAGAACTCGGCAACTGAATTTGTTTATTTTCAAACATAATCAATAGTGATATTAGTATTTCCTACTGTACAAGTTAAAGTTTTGTTATTAATTCTAGCTTTTGTGGGGCACTACATGCGGCAGGAATGCATGTCGACAGCAAGTGGTTGAAACATTACGTGTAACCGTTCCAAACTGTCCAAAGAACTGGTTTTCACTGTGTGTTACAGGAGGCTGAAGAACTGAAACTCAGGAACGAACAATCTGAAAGGCCTTTCACGGGATTTGAAACAGTATTCATCACAGATGTAAGTTGATCTGTAAATGTATGTTCCATTCTGTGTACAGTTTTTTATTTTGAATTATTAAAAATCTATTTTATTCCAGAAATATGTATTACACGAGGAGATTCCAATTGTAACGGATCCGCTAGCCAATACACCACAGCCTGTAAGTATTAGCAAATACAGTGAAATCATACTTACCTTTTTTTTTTCTGTCATCAGTCTTTTGACTGGTTTGATGCAATCCTCCATCCCTTCCTATCCTGTGCTAACCTCTTCATTACTACATATCCCTTACAACCCACATCCTCAATTATCTGCTTCATATATTCTAATCTCTGTCTTCCTCTACAGTTCTTACCTTCGACTGTTCCCTCCACTAACAAATTAACCAATCCAGCATGTCTCAAAATATGACCTACTAGCCTGTCTCTTCTTTCTGTAAGCTTCTTCCACAAACTTCTTTCCTCACACATCATTTTCAAAGCTCGTTCATTTCTTACTTTGTCTGTCCACTTAATTTTCAGCATTCTTCTGTAACACCACATTTCAAATGCTTCAATTTTCCTTCTTTCCGGTATTCCTAAAGTCCGTGTTTCGCTACCGTAAAGTGCTGTGCTCCACACATAGAGTTTTAAAAAGTTCTTTCTAATTCCTAGATCAATATTTGAAACTAAAAGATTTATCTTTTTCATGAAGTCTCTTTTTGCTAGTGCTATTCTGCTTTTAACATCATTCTTGGTTCGGCCATCGGTTTTAATTTCCTAAGTAACAGAACTCGCTCACTTCTCCTATTGCACCCGATCCTATTTTTATATTTAATCTACTAGTATTGGTGTCATACTTACCTACAGTTAAAATATGGAAATGTATCATACTGGTAATAATTCTGTTCTAAATTTCCAGCTGTTAATATTACACAAGGTTATTCTAAAACAAACGGCACGTTTTGCATTTTTATTTCTCACATACTATAAAAGATAACGATATAACTAAGGAAAATGGAAGTGGCTTCTAGGTGATATAAATATTAAAAGAAAGGGAAATTAACCCAGCACATACCAAAGTTGACGGCTGCAATGAGAGAAAACACGAAAGGTGGTCAAACAAGTATACAATATTTCGGCAGTGACCTCCTTCGTGCAGTAGAGAAATGGACTGTTTGGTTCCACACATATGTGCACACAGAACGTCAGTACAAATATGTGCAAACAACACTGGATAGAGGAAAGTTGAAACTTTGTAATTCCTGCCTCGTAGTTCCATTTGCTGCCACGGACGGCACACCGAGCGTGGTGGGTGAGCGGTAACTCTCTGGCCTCGCATTCCGGAGATTGTGGGTTCGAATCCCCGTCCAGCCGCACAGATTTGGTTGTTCCGTGGTTTCCCCAAATCACTCCAGGTGAATGCCAGGATGCTTCCTTAAAAAGGCTACGGCCGAATTCCTTCCCGTTCCTTGTCTCCCATCATTTCCCGCCTGTAATGACCTCGGTGCCGACAAAGTGAAGCCATAACTAAAAAAAATGGCAGAAGTCATTTTGTGTGCTGCAATATGCGAAAAGTGAATTAATTATTGATGTGCAACATCGTAAGTTCAATAAAGTTCCGCCTAGTCATAAACATATTTAAGGCAGGTTTTCATAGTGACATATTTTGCGCTGCAGGAACAGTTTTGGCCTAATCATGTCGGCAGGAGCGCGATAAGTATAGCGTGGCGTATAAGTGTTTTCATAGGGCAATGAGTTGATCTGTTTGGTTAACTTACGTACAATATCTCAGTGTGTTAAAATGGATCGGAAAGATAAAAAATGATTGCTCTTAAACATGCTTTTGGGGTCATATGCATGATTTTCATAATTTTTTCACTCTTATTAATTTAAAACCCAATACTGTTGCTTACATATCTTGCTAATGAGATTTATCTTAAAATCCCTTCACAGCAGATATAACCCAACACTTGGAGGATTTTCCAACCCAAAACCTGATTCCGCTAGCCGGCATGAGTGGTTTCGCCAGGTCTGAAGGTTTCCAAGTGTGAATTCTACTTCAGCACCAGCCGTGGCGATTCAGAGTGTAGAAATACTACTATGATCACAGTTGTTCATGTGACTTAATTATGAAATATGTTTCTTATCCTGTAGCAAAAATGTTGAAGCAATGTAATGTAATTGACATTGATAAAAATTGGTCCTGACATCCAGATTTGGGTTTTCCACAGTTTCCCCAAATCTCTCGAGGCGAATGCCGGGATGCTTCCTTCGAAAAGGCCACGGCCAAATTCCTTCCCGTTCCTTGTCACCAGTCCGATCCCGCCTCTAATAACCTTAGCCGTCGATGAGGCTTAAAGTAAATTTAATTCCCGGTAACCAGTTGAATGGATACATTACATATATTATCATTCTCAGTGACAATACAATAGTTAATACAGTTACCCAATTAATTTGTGATATTTAAGTAAATTTAATTTCTTGATATAGTCGTAATATTTACTGCAGTACACCATACTTGGCTGTGAGTAGAATACCTTCAAATCTGAGTGACAGCCAAAAGGAAGATTCTCAACAGTATTTGCTGTTATCTGTGTATTCATCACTAATGTTGTGTTCTTTTGTTCTTTTCTTTGTGTATTCTGGCAGATAGTTTCATAAATTTCATTTTTCACTACACTTTGTTCCTGATTTCTTGCAGGAGTTGAAATTGGATGATGTTGAAGAGTCTACCACACTGAACAAATCAAAAGTTAATGGGTAAGGGTTTAGCATTTAGTCTCTATTTTTCATTGGTAAATAATTTTTTTAAATGAAATAAACAGTTACATTAAATTTAATAATATAAAATTTATTAATAATGTTAATTTGATAGTGAAAATTGTTGAAAAGAATTATTACAATTTATCATTTTAGTGTAAACAATGAAACTGGAAGAAATTCCACAATGTGATATTAGCACAAGGAATAGTCCATGGTCCAATTGCTTTCCTGTTCTGGCTCTGATAAACAAAACAAAAAAAAAAAAAAAAAGAGTGAAGGATTGGGAAGTAATTAAATAAAAGAATCCACGTTCTGTAAACATGATTGATGTTGAATTTTTAGAAGAGATGAATTATTTTCTGTATCATCATCATTATCATTGAAGACCGTCTCTAGTTTCCCGGGTGTGGTTTGCGAGCCTTGGTTGTTGTAGACGATCGTCTTCCACTGTCTCCTATCCAGAAAAGTTTGTCTGTGATGTACTCCCATTTCCAGCCTCTTCTCTCTACGTCCTGCTTCAGTTGGTCTTTCCATCTTCTTCTTGGTCTTCCCACTGGTCTTTTGCCCACTATCCTTTTTTCGAAATAAGTTTCTGCTAACCTTGTGCTAGCCATACTCTTGACGTGCTCAAACCACTTAATTCTTGATGACCTAAGTCTCTCTTCCATGGATTCCCTTAGCTCTAGGTTTGATCTAATCTCATCATTCTTTATGCGGTCAAATCTAGTTTTCTGGAGGGCCTTTCTAAGAAACTTCATTTCACAGGCTTGGATCTTGCTAAGGTCCTTTGATGTTATTGTGCATGTTTCTGTATCACCCCTACAAAATATATTAGTTATAAAATAATGAAATTATTATGTAAGTTATGTTGTAAATCCTTGTTGTAACACCGTATATATTAATTTCCTGGCAGATCTCCTGGCTGATTTGTGGAACGAGCTGCCATTACATGGTTTGGGTTGCTGTGAAGACGGCCGTTCATTCTGTGGGGAGGCCGGTGAGTTGATATATGAAGTGTGTGGTGGTGCATGTCGCACGTCCAGTGTGGTCAGATCGGACGCTGGACGAGATCTTTTGCAGCGAGAGGATCTGTATTGCAATTTAGGAGATTGGACCGAGATGTTCTGAAGATTGGGTGGTCTGCTGTGGGACAAAATAGGGTGGATTTTGTAGAGAAAGATGCATTTTTCACAGAAAGAATGTAGGAAGTCGTGCTCACAACGAAGAATTAAGTTTATAGACTCAACACTAGGAGAAAACTGGGTAGTGAAAAAGGAGCTCGCATTTGGGAGGACGCGGGTTCAAATCCTCGTCCGATTTGGGGTTTCCACGGTTTCCCCAAATCACTTCAAGTGAATGTTGGGATGCTTCCTTCAAAAGGCCATGGCTGAATTCCTACCTGTTCCTTGTCCCCAATCCCATCCCGTCTCTAATGACCTCGACGTCGACGCGTAAAAAAAGGGGGTGGTACAAGAATTTTCTTACAAGATCAGTGGGAAATGAGAGCTTGTGATAAGTTTTGGGAATAAAGGTCGGGCCGCACTAGACCGTAACCAGCTCGTACCTAATATCACAATCGCAGCACACTTAAATCAACTAATTTCATAACGAACACCTGTTCATTCAATCGCTGGGCGAAGCGTTCCAGCTCCCGCATGACACATGAAGCTCGGGCCACACTGGTCCGTAGCTCGGCCGTGTGATGGACGGGTTCCTTCGCAGCCTTCAGTCTCCTTTAACGTATACACTTGGCTGTTTCAGGGAATTCATCTTAAAAAATTACCTTAACAGTGGTTTGGGTATCTTAGCTGTGGCTACCACCCGTACATTATTATAGAGTACTGTACTTAATAATCTACGAACGTAATAAAGTATTTTTTTTTTTTGCCTGACTCCTGTTATAACCTCACTGTTTGATCTCTAATGCACAAAAATAGTATCCCAGCGCAGTTATAAAAAATGATCGTCACACTGTACTGAATTGAAAGATTCTCGTGTTATCTCTACATAGTCACAAAGAAATGTCAAGCGTCTCTCACTTCACATTTTTATTTTGTCTGAGGCTACTTTCGATTCACTCATTATTTTTTTAACATAAAAGAATAAGATTATTATACATTTTAATTTAAATACAGAATGCAAAGATTTTGTAAAATAATAATAGTTTCATATGATCTAAAAATTCAACTCAGAGTTTCTTATCGGCCGCGCAGTATACCTCTTTTGTTCTCACTTAATTTGTAAAGGAGACCTACGGATTAACGAGAAACTCGAACAAGGGAGCGTCCTAGAGCATTAACAGATCAAAGATTTGCCAGAGGTCAGTTTTAAGACCCATAAAAATTACAGCTGAGATAGGGATTTGAACCAGGGACTTTTAGTTCCCCAATCGTACGCCGTAACGTCAGAAGACAAATCTGGATGTAATCAAAAATTATTATTCAAACATAATAAAATAAACGTAATTTTATTCTATATAATTTATTTTACTATCCCAAAACACAAATGTACTTTTATTTGATTGAATACATATTTTCCAGTGCTTCTAGATTCAGATGCTTGCGACGAGTGATTTGGGTACGGAAAGGTCCCCGGTTCAAAATCCGGATCTCGGATGCAATTTTTACAGGCTTTAAAATCGACTTTCACCACTGGCAAAGATTAGATTTGTTAATGCAAACATGCAAGGATTCTACCTACATTTTATGAATATCTGATGAACCTGAAGTGAGGCTGAAAAAAAAAGGATACACTTCTAAAGCAATCAGTAACGTTAAAACAATATTTAGTCGTAAAGGGCCGGAAATTTCCTAACTCTTTCTATACAGTTCTCCATATTGACCAGACCGACACCGGGCCGCACCGTCAAAAATAAACCAAATTTATCCGGGCCAACACACGGCCGAGTGTCGGCCGACACGTGGTGTCGTTTGAACTCACTTCAATTGAGTGAGCGACAACAATTAGAAAAGTGACGGTGCGGTGCGGTCCAGTGTGGCCCGACCTTAACATGTCTGGTGGAAAGGTGAAGGTGGTGGTGTACAGTTTTTGTGAACAGGCATATGCAGGGTAACCTTATGTAAGGAAATATCCAGATAGATGACATGGATGTGGGACTAAGTCCAGGTGGAACCAAAGTCTAGGAGATGGTTATCCCTGTGTGTCCAGAGCATAAATACGTATGTGTGTGTCGGAGTTGAGTGTGGTAAAGGAATTATGGGAGAACAAGGACACTTTTATTCCTCCCACAGGTATCGGGACATGCATTAATTAGGGGTAGGGGCAGTCACAAAAATCTAATTTAAAGGGAGGGGGGTGTCAGTAGAAATCTCATTTCAACTTTTAGATCACAGGAAAAATAACATAGTGCGCAGAAGACATCAGTATTAACATTTATGTATTTACTGGCATAAAGCGAAATACATGAATGTATATAGTAATTAGTGACACACTTATTAGCTAAACACCGCTTCATAGTGGGAAGGTATACTTACCATGTGTAGAATTTGTTGGTATGCTGAAAGTTTAAGAATAGCATGAAGTGGCATCATGGTAAGTTTTTATGTGGTGTCGTGTTTTACTAGACTCCTGCTAGTTGATACACTGGAGCTGTTCAGACAGTATTTTGCACCGAGTGTGTTAGGTGAGTGGTTAACGCTCTGGCCTCGCATTCGGGAGGACGCCGGTTCGAATCCCCGTCCGGGCATCCAGATTTGGGTTTCCCCAAATCACTCCAGGCGAATGCGGGGATGCTTCCTTCATAAGGTCCATGGCCGAATCCCTTCCCGTTCCTTGTCCCCAGTCCCTTCCCGCCTCTAATGACCTCGACATTGATTAGGTGTAAAGCCGTAAGTAAAAAAATAGAATAAATTGAAGTATGAAATTGATGTGTGAGCGAAGGCTTGTCCGGCTGGTTGCTGACAGTTTCTCTGGCGGATGATGTAGGTGCAACAGGAGGGTTGCCTACCATTTATGGAAGTTTTGGTCAGAAGGAATTCAGGATATGTCAACCTTTTACCTGAATGCACACAGATATCATCTTCCTGCTCAGCAGAGTTGAGTGTTATCAATCGTAGTCTGTCAGGTGATTGCATTGCCACTAGATAGCAACACGTATCATAGAAATACTGATAAACTGTGTGTTTCCTAGAGTAAGGAGCTTTTTGGATATTGCTGTTTCTGTTTCGTAAGACACTGTGTGTGTGTGTGTGTGTGTGAGATTGCTACTAATCAGTCGGTTCCTCTCTCGTATTACTACAAACCACCAGCCTCGCTATTCGTTGGACGTGACGGGCAGGTCTCCCACACTGCAACCTATCCTCCACACGACCACTTCATTCCCGCATACTGCCGGTCTCGATTCCTCGAATCAAATTCTGCGACGGAGCACGACTCTGTACGATCCTTCCCTGAAATAGGAACCCTTAGCCGAAAATCGTACCCCGGACCCTCCTACACGCCCCGGCACACCACCCGACCTCGAGAATGTCTCGGTCCACTGATACTTCCCTTCGGATTCTCCAAAATGACTTCGGAATATTTCCGTACGACAGACCTCCCTGCTAAACTTGCAGTGTGCGTCGGGCCACCTCGGCTGACTGCAGGAGTTATTTTTCCTTCCGTTAGACATGCTGTGTGCACCACAATGCAAATCATATATCAACTCTTCCTGTTTCCACTGCACTAGGTTACGTTAGGTTTCACTACAAAACAACTCTCTGACAGAATCGACGGCAACACTCGCAACGTGTACTGGTACGAGACACAGCTACAAGATTCCTAAGTCCGTCTGTTACTTGATTGAAATGCAATTTTTATGTAGAATTATTAGTAGCAGAAATCAATTCTACCAGGTGTTGCGTCCTGCAACCGGGTAGCGGGTACAGGACAGATGAACTCGTACTGTAGCTAGCTGAAATGAATCAACCAACAAGCGGGGTATCGATTTTTACAATTCGGGAACTCGGATTGGAAGGTTCTTCTGAAATAGAAAGACACCAGGAAGTTGAGAGAAACAGTCTGAAGCTCACGAAGCCGACTACAAATATTGTACAAGTGCCTGGGAGGAAACCCTAAGCTCTATGACGACAACGAAGACTCTGCTGCTCTGCGTCGCGCTGTCTGCTGCCCCTGGCTCATGTCGCGATCTCTCGACCGACCGACCCCACGCTCCGGCGGGCCGTCGCTTATATAGCACGCGGTGACGCGTCACCGGTGAGTCACGCTTCTTTCTCGAAGACTCCACTGGTTTCATCAGCACTGGGCACCGCGGTGGATCAATACCGCATCCGGCTGATGCAACTTGTTGCTTTCCGAGCATCAACACTCGACTTTCTTAACACATCATTACACAACCTTACAGTTCTAAGTGCTTCTTGCGATTCTTTCGCAACACAGGGTACCTGTCTAACTATGACCACAAGGATTTTAATTAAATTTTCAAAAATGTATTTGTTTTTCAAAAAAAATTTTTTTTTTTTTTTGTTAATAAATCATAAATCATTTCAAAGACAAACATTTAAAGAACATAAAAAGTTAGGGTGGCCACAAGCAGAGGTTGGCAGCGCACTACGGACAGTACAGTGCAGTGCGCTAACTCACACAGCTGGCGACCCCTCCTTGCGGCCACTTCTACGTAGTGAAACAGAGCTGATTGATTGATACCAAAAAAGGCAATAACTTAATAAAATCATTTAGCACTCAATAAAGTACAATTAAAGATTAAAATTCCATGGAGAATATCAAATATATGTTCTTTGAATTTCCTGTTACAACTCGCTGGTCATCATCAACAAACAGATGAACTCAAAATCTTCTTGAAAAGAAGCCCTCGCTTCATGAGATCAGATTGCCAATTCATGAACCTGCAATTTTTCGGAAAGGAAGTCTTAAACGACGACCCATGTAGATTGTATGACGGGTGTTGGTTTAGCTTTAGGAATCATTGTTATTAAATGGAGTTATGATAAACTGAGCCTTCCTTCATTGAATATATATATATATATATATATATATATATACAGGGCGTTCGCCGGGAAACGCTACCCTCCCAGTCTGTTGCCGTCGGCAACTTGCTCGGACAGTGGAGCCAGCAACTCCCGCCACACGGTGCCGTGAATCACCGCACTGTTTAACACCTCCGCTGCCCCAACAGTGTTGTGAATAAACGTTTCTTTGCGGTTTGGCTGGTTTGGGGCTTCATACTCTTACTAATCTGTACCGTGTTTGAGTGTGAGTAAAATTATGGTTCGTTACAGTTTGCAACAAAGAATATTTCTCTACAATACATATGTGAAGAAGAAGTCGTTTAAAAAGTGTCGCAGTAAATTTTGTCGCGAATATCCTGGCGCTTTACTGCCAGCTAAATCAACAATTCTGTGTCTGGTTAAAAAAGTAAGAGAAACGGGTTCATTTTTTTAACAAAAAGAGACTGTCTCTCAACCGTATTCTCACAGAGGAGAAAATTGACGATATCGCTTTTCGACTAGAACAGTCACCCAAAAAATCATTAAGTCAGTTAGGGCAGCAGGCAGGCGTATCTAAGACGTCAGCTTGGAAAGTAACAAAGCTAGTTCACTTAAAGCCGTACAAAACAATTGTGGTGCATAAAATTACAGAAATAGACCAGGGGCCTAGGATTAGATTTTGCAACTGGTACCTGCAGGGTGTCCACGATGGCACTGTTGATCCGCAACTGACGTCACATTTAAATGCTTAGCACATACAAGTTTATGAAGCGTAATTATTATGAAATAGTCCGCGGCCGACGGTCGAACAATGCCGGAAGCTGACCGCTCGCTCGCCGGGAGCAGTTTCTTCCTTGTAGCGCTAACAGTGGGTAGCGTTTCCCGGCGAACGCCCTGTATATATATATGAATCATTTTTGGTTTTAAAAAGAAGAACGAATAAAGAAAGAAGATAACAGTGAAGTGCGTTTCAGTAGGAAATTCAAACTTTCTATGTTCTTTACTTTTCTCTCTTTGAAATGAATGATAATTTATTTAAAAACCAAGTGAACAAAATTTTTTGGTGAAAAAACGTATTTTTGAAAATACTCGCGGCTATATGTGGATAGGCAGCCCGGTAGAATCGTATCCCGTTACTAATAATTGCACCTCCCAGCGACCACTTTGCCTTAAGACCCTAGAGAGCACCCGTAAATTACATGACTCACATTTCATGCTCTTTGATTCCCCTCCCCCAATACAGCCCGACATGGCTTTTGTCTTTAACCCCCCTGTGGCATATGGCATTATCCCTATTAATTCTAGAAGACATTTTAAACTATTTTCTTTTACCATATTATTGTTATGATTACACAAGGAAAAAAAAAATTGTCTGGTGCCTGAAATATTTTAACAAATTCTTAGGTAACTTTGGCTAATAAATTCGAAAAAAAACTTCTGTTTTACTCTATCAGATTTAGGTTTTTTTTTTTTAAATGTATTTCTCACTATTTTGCTCTATTTTATTGTAAAACGTATGTCCAACAGTGAACAAGGGCTGATATTAGTGTGTCTTAGGTAAATTAAACAAATCCGTTGTGTCAGCAAATTGTATTTTATTTGTATAGGAGGCAAAAAATATCAAGAGATACTGTGCGCACGACTCATAAACAAAGAAAAACATAAATTCAAAATGCAATGATTTTGTCAGAGAATTCAAGGAATAAATTTACACTTCTTCGTCCGCAGTGACAATTGAATAGCAGGGTTATCTCGTTTAAAGCACTAGCAACACTCTCCCGTTATCATCATATCCAAAAGTCTTTCCTTTTTTTCTTTGCTAACATCTCTGAGATTTTCAGGAAACGTATCTGATTATTAAAAAAATGCATATTGATGTTCATTTACTCGCCAATATCACGAAAAATTGATTTTTGTAGTATTTAATTTGTATTCCCTAAGAAAATATTGTCAAGAAAGGTTTGCCAAGCTAATGCCTCACTCCCGTATGTCGTTCTATCAAAATTCTCTGCTTTAAGCTTCTCAACCATCTTGTCTACATTGCAGATATACTTAAAGCACTCCCAAGTTTGTCAAAAATGTCTTATCAATGAGGGTTTAGTGTGCAAAGGCGGGAAGATGATTTTCTCTTTCTCTATTGAAGGTTCTGCTAATATATTGGCAGTTCTACAAGGAGCCATATTTGTTCACTGCTTCAGTCTTTCTTAACACAGTGATTGTCACGCCTATGGGAACGTGGGTATTTTGTATAACCCATCGTACCTCCCCGAACCTTAATACACTGAGCCACATTGGTGGTTTTAAAATCATTACACTGGTATCAGACAACCATTAAAACGTGTCTGAAAATATGAACAACGAGGGAGGTAGATGAAATCCTCATTCAGATATACTTTATCTTTTGATGTGATTTTTTCGAAACTTTTGTACCAAACTTCGGCACAGACGATAATTTTGTCTAGTTTGACACAGAGTAGAAACGTAGTAATCTGGTGGTACATTCAGTCTGTTTAACTGTGTTTTAGAGAGCATTAAAGAAGAGCCAACAGATAGCACACATTAAATCCACTTTTCATTATTTACAAGAAACTCATCTGAATTCAGAACTGACACAAATACTTTATATTTGTGTGAATGTATTGGACAAAAATGCCTTGAAGGCTAAGCATGTTTGTGATGTTAAAATTGGATTAGAAATTAATTTTCATAAATGGCCACCAGAATACATCATAACCTTTTAATCTGTTGGCTGTTGTTATAGCAAAAAGCTATTAAACAAAATACTATGGACACATGCAAAATATGTCGTTGGTATCTGTAGTCTATATTATAGCAGAGGTTTCGTGGAACATTATGCTGTATGTTGATTAACTTTTCCAGGTGCGCTGGTGGTGGTCAACCACAAAGTGATTTGGCCGTTTGTTCAACTCTCGCCGACACATCCGACGCAGATGCTTTACTGTTGGAACACAAAAACCTCGATAAAGCTGATATATTGGTCGTAAAGCATCTCAAGAAGACAGTTTTGCGAGCGTACCCGTTCCTATGTGATGTTTGTGGGAAGACATTTGAACTGCTGCATAACCTAGACTCCCACCAGAGGATTCACAACGCCGAATCACCACGTCTGCACCAAGGCGTTCCACCTGCGTCGTTACCTTAAAACACGTGGAGGCGGCGTCCATTTTCGTGTGAGGTTTGTGAACGGAATGTTCACACAGTCTAATCAGCCCGTTACTCACTAGGGTGAATGACATCAGGCATGTGACAGATCACCTCGGGAACCATCCAGACAAACGCCAGTTCAGATGTGGCATCTCTCGGAAGACTCTCAGAAATGGCACAGTAATAGTCGATTGACGTCCCCGCTGTGTACTTCTCAGTTGTAATTCAAGTTTCACATTTTTAAGATTGCACTCTACAGTAAGCCTGACAAGCCTTTCCTACCTTGTACAGAAAGTTAGCATCAAATTTTTCATTCCAGAACATCATAACAGACAAATGAACTTGTGCAGTCTGACAAATGTTTATGAATATTAAGTTGATTCTAGTTTAAAAGTGGCCTTTCAATCTGATTTGTTAGCCTTTAGAGTAATTAATGTTGTGTCAATAAAATACTTGAATTTGTTTCTGTTACAAATTTGGTTAGAATGCCAAATAAAACAGTTGAGAAGAATAAAAAAGAAGTGTTTGTGGTCAAAAATTATTAGTTAATTTTCTGTTAAAGAAATTTGAATTCAGAACTTATTATGGATGCCAGAAACAGCTAACATATATAATATTTTGAGTTATTTTTGTGTTTTAAAAAATGTTTAAATTATCTATATTGTTAAAATCATTTGTTTAAAGTTAGGAACAATTAGATTTCTGTAAACTATTTTGGCAGTAACTGTTTGTTCTGGCCTTCATTGTTGAAGTTGTTTAAGAGTTGTAACAATGACGCAGTCTGGCCCATTGTTTGTCGACCTCTCTACAGAACAGTGTTTTTTCAGGTGAACTTTCTCACAGTAAAGTTTGTGGCTTCCCGGTGGTTGGAAAAGAATTTCAATATATGCGCATTGTTGTTGTATTTAATAAAAGTTAATTGGTTTATTAATTATTTCTGAAAGAACCTAAAATCTTTTAACCTATAGCAATCCTACTACTGGTGAAACCTACCCCATAATAGGTAACGCCACATGTACAACCACCCATCTCATATACCAGCTCACCTGCCTCCTACATCGGCCTGACCTCAAACTCATTATCCATCAGAATGAACGGTCGCAGACAGACAGTTTACTCACAAAACCTGGACCTCCCTGTAGCTCACAACACCCGTAACCTCAATAACTGCTTCACAGTCGGAGCCATTAGAGTACTTCCAGACACTACCTCCCAATCTGAACTCCGCAGGTGGGATTTGGCATATCAACACATCCTGCAGACTAGACATCCCCCAGGCCTTAATTTCCGTTAACATCTTCCATCCTCACCCTATACACCCACCACTGGCTAGTACAATAGTTCAATAGTTTGATTTTTCATTTATATTTTTTCTTTATTTATATTTTTAATAACTACTATTTTTTTTGATCATTTTAATCTTTCGTATACTCGCGGTTATATTATCGTTGCTGCCCCCACCACCTCCGACGGTCTGTTGCTTTCTATGAGTGGCTGCGTCCAACGCAAGTCTTGCGCAAGACCAGCCACCTCTCTGTTAACTTGAAAAAGGGGATTTTCACCCGAAATATTGTATTTTCTTTGTTTGTTTGTGTGTTGTGCTGTGTTGCTGCTGCCCTCCTCCCTTCAACTTTGGTGAGTGCTGGGTGTGTTTTCCCTTTCTTTTCCATGTTAACCTGTTTAATATTTGACGCTCTGGCTACGCACATCGCTGTCCAGATTTTGGATTTTCCAAGAATCACTACAGACAAATGGTATGATGGTTACTTCACAAGACCATGACCAAATTCCTTGCTGTTCCTTGTCCCGTCTTTTCCTGCCTCTAATGACCTCAAAGAGGCATAAAGCCATAAAAAAAAAAAAGATTCTCTTTGGTAAATGTTAAAACCACCGCAAATGACATCTATTGTAGCGGGTACTTTTTAATCGGATCATAGCATTGCTATGGTGACCACCTTGGGTTGTGATGGTGCATATATCTATTGACAATTTCCTTACACACACATTTTTACATTTTTTGTTTGTTTCTGCACACACCTTTGCGTTTTACAAATTTTTCCAGTATTTTTTTTTTTTTGCTTAATTCTGTATAATTTCCTTTGTTAATTTATTCCAACCTCTTATGTACAAAAGAAACTTTCTCCCTCCCTTTGAAATCGAGTGTCAGCTTGTGTTGATGGTCTTCCTAATCCTATCCATCCAGGCCTCATAACCAGTATGCGCCTTATACACTCCCAGCACTCTCTTCACCCTCCAATGACTCCCAACCCAGCTCCTTCATCATATCAGTTACTGACTGGGTCCTGCGATAATTTCCACGGACAATTCAGCTGCCCTCCTTTGCACCCCCTCAAATTCCATAATGTGGCTCCCATACTACACCATCATACTTAAGCAATGGTCTGACTAAAGTTTTGTCACCAGACCCCCCTCACTTCTCTGGTACATCACCTCTCTCCAATAAACCTTTTCCTACCACTTATCCAATGTCTGTTCTAGTTCTGTTTATTTCTGAATGTAATGCTATGACTGTTGACATAGCAACTGTTGCTATGTCAACATAAACAGTATCTCCGAAGCGTTGCATAACCCGAAAAGCTATTACCAATGCCACGTCTTTGTGGACGAGGAAGAAATATTGGTTGACATACACGGAATGCACAAATAGTTGATAACCGTCGGTTAAATAGAATGGCAGAAGATCAATTGACGGACGACGTAAATTTAAGAAACCAGGTTGCAAATGTCTGCATCAGGTTTAGAAAAGCCCAAGCATTTACCCCACACTCCTTTTAATTTCCAGTGTTATTTATAGAAACCCGCAGTTTTAAATCCCATCAAAATAAAATTTTAAGTTATTCATAAAGTAAATGTATCCTAATGTTTTAACATGTATGTACATCAGATATTAGCATGGACACTCCAAGCTTAAATGTTGTGAAAACCAATCAAAAATCCTTATTTTCTGCATGATGCCGGAACAAACATATATTCCAGATACATATTTATGTAAGCGGTATGTATTAATGCACGGATGGTACATGTTTCGACTAATGAGGATCAACTTTAACAGATGACATGGTTAGGTTGAATTGCAGCCTGGACCAAAATGTAAACTGATATTCTGTATAACAGCATCCAATCCACCCCGTTCTGGGTATTGTTCGGGTGTATCGATGATTAGTTCACTTCTGGTAATGGATGGTGCAAAATTAATGAACTTGGTAAACATGATTCACATTGGAAATATAAAAATAGTGAACAGGTAAATCAATCCGGATTAGACCTGGCATCACGAGTGATTTCAATCTTTCGGTTCTGCTCCATTCCTAATTGTGACGACCAGCCCATTCTCTCTTCCACATCCTCCCATTACTGAATGATAGTCCCTAATGGTTGGAAAAAAGATATGTCTTTACCTTTATTTTGACGAGCTATGTTGTACAGCCGGAGTATCCAAAGTTTCCAGTCGGTGCTGTCACCGTGTGACGCCAGGCAGGAGAGCTGTGAGAAGTGCGATGTATATTGTAGATGATAGGATAGACCAGAAAATGTTCAGCTGTGCAGTGGCCTGGGAAAAAAATAATTCCTGGAGGTATCATACACAGACGGAAAAAAAAATCCCAACACCAAGAAAAAATTATTGTAGAGTAATGAAATTTGGACAATGCATTTGTCAAGTTAACATGTTTAATTGATTAAATTTTCAAGATCACAGGTTAATTTAAGCTCAAGAAAATGCATTTCAAATGTGAAATACTGTTAAATTAATAGCCGGTGTAACCTCCAGAATTTTGAATGCAAGCCTGCAAACGTGAATGCATTGTGTCATACAGGTTTCGAATGTCACTTTGTGGTATGGAGTTCCATGCTTGTTGTACTTGTGCTGTCAATACTGGGACGGTCAGTGCTGGCTGTGGATGATGCTGGAGTTGTCGTCCAATGATATCCCATACGTGTTCAATTGGAGACAGATCTGGTGATCTCGCAGGCCAAGGTAACATGTCGACACTCTGTAGAGCACGTTGCGAGACAACAGCGGTATGAGGGCGAGCGTTATCCTGTTGAAAAACTCCCCCTTGAATGCTGTTCATGAATGGCAGCACTACAGGTTGAATTACCAGACTGACGTACAAATTTGCAGTCAGTGTGTTTGGTATAACCACAAGAGTGCTCCTGCTGTCATAGGAAATTGCTCCCCAGACCATGACTCCAGGTGTAGGTCCAGTGTGTCTAGGCCGCAGACAGTTTGGTTGCAGGCGTTCCCCTGGCCTCCTTCTGACCAACACTCGGCCATCACTGGCACCAAGGCAGAACCTGCTTTCATCAGAAAACACAACAGATCTCCACTCCGTCCTCCAATGAGCTCTGGCTTGACACCACTGGAGTCGCAAACGGCGATGGCTTGTAGTCAGTGGAATGCACGCTACAGGGCGCCTGGCTCGGAGCTGTCCTTGAAGTAACCGATTTCTAACAGTTCGTTGTGTCACTGTGGTACCAACTGCAGCTCGAATTTCTGCCGCAGACGCAGTACGATGCGCCACAGCTGTACGCCGAATACGGCGGTCTTCCCTCTCAGTAGTGCCACGTGGCCTCCCGGAACCCGGTCTTCTTGAGGCAGTACCATCCCTTGACCACTGCACCCAACAATCATGCACAGTGGATACATTCCGGCCAAGTCTTTCTGCAATATCGCGAAAAGAAAATCCACCTTCTCGTAGCCCTATTACACGACCTCGTTCAAACTCGGTGAGCTGTTGATAATGGCTTCTTCGTCTTCTTAAAGGCATTCTTGGCTAACATCAACTCACTATGTCAAATCTCAGCGGTAAATAACGTTCACAAACTTTACAGCGCGTATTTAAAGCAAACCTGATTTGCAAGCTCTGAGTAGCGCTACTAGCGCCACACTTATGCGCGAAGCGCGAAATTTGAATCGATGTCATCTTTCAGATGTATAAACACGCCTACCAAATTTCGTTTATCTAACACAAGTCTTTCTTGGTGTTGGGATTTTTTTTTCCGTCTGTGTATATGATACCTCGGGACTAAAGAGGATATAGTCTACTAATTGAGATTCACACAAATATCCTTGTCTTAAGCCATGTTACCGACTTGAAAACCACTTACGTTCATCATAGGTATGGTTGCATATTAATGTCTTCCTTAATTTACCTACCAATGATCTCTAGCTGATTGGCCTATAGCTCTATAGAGATCCAATAAAAAACTGTCAACTTTGCCTCAATTCTGCAATATTTTCCTTATACCATTATTATTATAGTTATTATTCCCCTTTACCGTATTACCTTTCCTGAATCATTGAATTGAGATTTTTTTGCTTTTGAGAATCAGTGCTTGGATCCTGCGCTTTAACAATAGTAAGGGTAGGACTGCTGGAGCATAAAAAAAGTGGGATAATAATTCCAATAGAACCCATAGTGGCGGATCCAGGGGTGGTGGGCTAGGTGGCTGAAGACCCCACTCCCAAAAAAAAAAAAAAAAAAAAAAAAAAAAAAAAAGGCACCCAGGTTACTCCCAATGACATGGATTGTGTTTTTTTGGGATCTACTGTTCTTATAAGGGCGTCAATCTGGAGTAATGAGATTTTTGTCGGCCACCCCCAAACCAAATCCTAGCCCCCCTCAAACCAAAATCCTGGATCCGCCATTGAAACGTCATGCATGCCCATGGAATAAATAAGCTTAGCCAGGGAGTCTGGGATTCAAGTATGTTATGAAGGGTGGTTTCGAGCAATATAAATAGGTGAATGAGTCTAGACTGGAACAAAGTACCAATGGTAGTGGTGAATAAAATTCCGAAAGAATTTAAAATTGTCGGGTAAAAGAAAGGGCGAAATGGGTGTGCAGGGAAAAAGCCATCGGAGGGTGCGTTCCATCGTAGTTAATTTAAATTAAATATATTGACTGTTACAAAATTTATTCTGTTAACATATTTGATTATAACGCGTATTTAATTAAATGCACAGAGTTTGTATTGTTAATTATTACGGAATAAATAATAATAAAGCATTGTAAGAATTAATACTGGTGCATGGAAGGGAAGAAGATAACCATGCCAACAAGCTACTGACACAACACAGAGATATTTTAATAACAACTAGGCCTATATTTTGTTCTTTGATGACAAGGATTGCTCTTTGAGAAAACAAAGAAAAAAAAGGTAGTTTACATTGCTACGGACCAAAGAAGTTGCTACGGAGATATATCAAGAGAGAAGCTAGAAGAATTTTTGTAAGACATAGATCGGTTGCTAAGAATTCTAGTCATTGTGAAAAGAACCACCTTGGATCTTCGGGAACGAGATAATTTCAATGCGGTTGCTTGAGGAGAAAAAGTAAGCACAGTAATAAACTTAAAATTGTTTGAAATATAAAGGACTGGATTCTCTTTACAGTTATAAACCACAGGGTTATGCAACAAGCTGGCAGTAGATTTTAGGCGTAAGGCAACAGGAATATTTCGTTTTGTAGGTAAGAGAGTCGTGGATTGGTATAAATTACCAAGTGGTGAACAATTTATCAAAAATGCAGAAAGAATACCCGAACAATTTAATAAGAAAGTATTTTTTTTTAGAAAAAAAGGGGGAATAATTGGTATGGAGAGTAACTGTCACCTGTGCGTGCGGTTCATCGCAATTAAATTATGAATTAAAATGTCGCACAAATACAAAAAATTGTGGCTGTACCTGATCTGTTGCACGATATCCAAATTGCATTTAATTAACAGATGGTGGAAGAAATAGACAAATATTTCCCTGTTAGTATTAGTTATCGGAATATTTTTAAAGTGTTCATTTCAGAGTGGTTATGATACCCTATATCACTGTCTATATTTTGTGATTCAATTAGAATCTTTAGTATTGTGTCATGAGTATCTTTGACATGTTTATGCCATGGAGGAAGGTATAATTCCTAGGAAGGTATAATTCCTTCCTCCATGGTTTATGCTGCTGGCTGTAGTATCTCTGCTGTATCTGGCGCGCCTCGAGTCAAACTGTCAAAGGAAGTGAAAGTGTTTTGTTTATAGTGATTGTTTATCGGAATAGCGTGTAGATATCGTGACGTGACAGCATTGGATAATAAGAAGGTACCGTATTTCATTTAAGCAGTGTGTCTTACAGTAATAAATATGCGTGCTATGACAATTACATTCCCTCACTCACCTTAGACGACCACTCCATCACACGATACCGCGAGCACTGGTTCAGACCAAGTCATGATTTTTCATGGCTGCCGATAGTGTAGATCGAATTACAACAAACTTGCCGTTTTAGTACTGGTACAAATTATTTCACAGAAATATTGAAATTCGAACAAAGAATAAGAATTGGCATTTCTGCATTCCTATACGAATAAACATTGTTGACGTTTCTGATTACGTTAAAAAACTGTCAAAACGAGAATTAAAGTTCAGTTTTCTCTTATAAATTAGTTATTCAAATTATTTTTATTTTTTTTTTTAGAAAAGATTGTTTATACGAGATTAAAGTCTTTTGCATTCAAACGAAGACAGACAACTGAACAACTATTCATACAATAATTTGGATTGTAATGATTAAAGTTTAGTTTGTATTATATTTGGGATTGGATGCTATATTTAATTACACATATCATATGTTATTTTGTGTCATTGGATTTTCCTGTTAAAATGACTTCTGTTGTTCCCAAGCTGTACCTAAGAAAGAGATTCACATGTCATTACTAAAGATGTCCTTAAGATTTCGGTTATTTTCGAGTTGGCGATACCGCTGCCACGCGACTGTTAACGTGTCGTCATCGTGACGTCACGTTCACGTACAGTTAATTTTTGTGGCTATTGTGCACTCGCTACGCTCGGTCACAATAATTTAAAGCTGTACAATATCAACATAAACTGATATCCCGAAGGTGCATCGGCCGCAGATGTCCGATAACACACTTCCCGCGCAGTCCCGTTAGTGACATATTTTTATACGCGATTGACTGTACGTGAACGTCACGTGTCCATGACGTCACGTTCACAGTCGCCAGGCGGCCGGAATCGCCAAGTCGAAAACAACCAAGATTTCCTTTAAAGTACACTACCTGGTAAACTGCGCATCAATGGAACACCTGGTAATGTTTAACTATGTGAAACCACCGTAACCATTTTCCTTCAAAACAATAGTTTGAGACAAAGATAATATTACAAGACACTAGAAATGTTGTGTTACTGCATTTTTCTGCCTGTTGTCAACTGCCTCTTAACTGGTTTAAAGCCATCACATAATTCTTAAGCTGATGGGGATTCTATCATAACTGTGGTGCAACATTCGGATGACGGAAACTTATAGAACTCCATGACACAAATTGTAAATAAAGAATAAAAATTTTTGGTATGTTGCATGGTTTTGAAGATATCTTGACTGAAAGGTGATGCAATCGGGCAAATAATTATGCAGCCTGGACCAGAATGGAAATTAGAAGTGCCATAGCTTTTTAATTCACCACACCCGTTCTGAGGATTAACTTTTCTAGCAAAGTTATAGTACATCAAAGAATTAATAATACAAAACAACAACCATCTCCAATGACATTATTTACACCAAAGAATGTATCTGCACTCTGCAACCATGAATGTAAAATCACTGGCAAGTTTTCGAGATGCTATATGAATAAATTCCTCCAATGCATGTAAGAAAGCATTTTTGTTGCCTAATAACAAATATGCAACTACCCATATTTTGTCATTTTTCTTAATTCTAGATTGCATGGTTAGGTTGAAATGCAGCCTGGGCCAGAAGAAAAAAAATTCCTGTAGAATTGAAATTTGAAGACGCATTCCTATGTAACAAGGTGAGACATTTGGTGTATAAAACATTAAACTGCAGACAGGACCACAAGAAAAATTTCCCTTCTCGCTACAGCTACAGTTTTAGGAATATTTTGGGACCTAAGCAAGATTTTGTTCTTCACTTTTTACTATCTTTGGCATGAATAGTGTCATTGGAGATGGTTAGTATATGGTACTATTAATTCTGCCATATTATAATTTTCTGTAGCATCATCACGTCTAATGTATTTTTATTTTCATACAAATTTTTTCTACAAAATATCCTCAAAAAATGGATGTGGCAATTTTTAAAGCTTTGCCTATTTCCTTTCTGGTCCAGGCTGCTTATCAGTCTAACAACATTACCTTTTCAGTCAAGGTTTCTCGAGAACCAAGCAAGGTCTCAACAAAATTTATTTTTTATTTGTTTCATCGAGATTTATAAGAACCTATTTCAGATTATGGTGCCTTGATAATGCTGCCAAGCTGAGCTAATATCATCTTCTAAGCATACATTTTACAAGCTATATTCTCATTAATCTGCTTCATGTATTACAATCTTTGTTTTTTGTTTTTACTTCTTGATCAGTCAGCTTAATTCTAGATTGCAATACCTATACAATACAATTATTGTTGGTGCAGACCTAAACGGTATATCGTATCGGCTTTTTGAATGGATAAACGATTTTCTGAGTGGTAGGTCGCAGTATGTCGTCGTTGAAGGAGAAAGTTCTTCTAATCTAGATGTTACATCAGGTGTACCTCAAGGAAGTACTCTTATCGAAGATCCGATCGTACGGTATATCTGATCAGATTTGCGAATGGATACGCGATTTTCTAACTGGTCAGTCACAGTATGTCGTTGTAGACGGGGAAGCCTCTTCTAAACTAGATGTTACTAAGGGCGTTCCTCAAGGAAGTGTAATAGGACCACTTCTTTTCTTAATTTTTATAAACGATCTCGGTGACAACGTTAATTGCAGGATGCGATTTTTTGCTAATGATGCACTTATTTAAAGGGAAGTGAGGTGCTCCAATGATTCTTTAGAAATTCAGCACGATCTGGATGTTATTTCGGAATGGTGCCGTGAATGGCAGCTTACACTTAACTGTAAAAAGTAAAAGGCAATGCACATAAGTAATAAAAAGACCCCGCTTGCTCAGGAGTACAAAGTTAACAATTCAGTTGTTGGCACTGTGGATTCCCTGAAGTATCTAGGTGTAACAGTACAAAGCAACATGAAATGGGACTTGCACATAACTTCCTTTGTATGTAAAGCTAATTCCAAACTACGATTCATAGGACGTATTTTGAGAAGTTGTAATGCTCATACAAAGGAAATAGCGTACAAAACACTAGTGCGTCCGCATTTGGAATACTGTTGTGGAACTTGGGATCCGTATCGCAAAGGATTGATTGACACATTAGAGTAAGTACAGAGAAGAGCCACTCGATTCGTGACTGCTAGTTACAGTCCTTGCGTAAGTGTCACAGCTGATTCGAGGGTTGGGCTGGGATTGTTTGGCGGACAGACGACGTCGTTTTTGTTTGAATTTGCTGGAGAATATGCGAAAATCTTTAAGTTACGAGTGCAACGAAATACTTCTTCCGCCAACCTATTTAGGGATAAGATTAGAGAAATAAGATGCCATACTGATACATTTATGTATTCCTTCTTTCCTCAATCTGTTCGAGATTGGAATGCACAGAATTCGGATTGGTGCTTAGCACCCTCTGCCACCCACAGTATTTGTGATTTTCAGAGTGTAGATGTAGAAGTGTAATAGGACCACTTCTTTTCTTAATTTTTATAAACAATATCGGAGACTAAGTAAAAGGCAATTTTAGATTGTTTGCTGATGACGCGATTATTTATAGGGAAGTAAGGAATTTGTGTGATTGTTAGAAATTCTGCGTGATCTGGATGTTATTTTGGCATCGTGCGCTGAGTGGCAACTTACACTAAATTGTAAAAGGTATAAGACAATGAGCATAACTAACCAAAAAGAATCTGATTGTTCAAAAATACGAGGTAAACAGTTCAGTTATTGATATGGTCAATTCTGTGAAATATTTGGGACTAACAGTATAAAAGAACATGAAATGGGACTTAAATATTAATTCGTTAGTAGGTAGAGCTAATTTTGGTCTGCAATTCCTAGGTCGAGTCTTGAAAAATTGTAATGAACAAATAAAGGAGATAGCGTACAAATCTCTTGTGCGTCTACATTTGGACTACTGTTATGCTATTTGGGATCTGTTTTGTAAGGGGTTGATTGACAGTATAGAAAAAATACAGAGAAGAGCCGCTCGATTCGTGACCGCTTGCTACAGTCCTTATGAAAGCGTCACAGAACTGATTAGTAGACTAGGCTGGGAATCTCTGGTAGATAGACGACGCACGTTTCGAATTAACTTATTGGTAAACATGTGTACTCCCACTTTCACTTACGAGTGTAGTAAAATACTTCGTCCACCAACCTATTTGGGTCGGAATGGCAGGAAAGATAAGATTAGAGAAATAAGGTGCCGCACTATTTCTTATATGAATTCTTTTTTTCCTCGTCCCATTTGGAATTGGAATGCACAACAAAGAGATTAGCTTTGGTGCTGAGCACCCTCTGCCACCCACAATTTTGTGAATTGCAGAGTATATATGTAGCTGTAACTTTTGTTTTCTTCCTAGCAATTGTTATTAGGTTAAAAGGTACACTGGACCAAATGTTTTTTTGTAAAAGGCATAGATAATCTTTCTTTCGTAGTTGCATTATTTTCAGTGTGGCAGAAAGTTGTTACTGAAGATAGTGGGTGAGCGGTAATATTCTAGCTTCGCATTTGGGAGGACATGGTTTTGAATCCTCATCTGGACATCCAGATTGTGGTTTTCCATGGTTTCCCCAAATTACTCCAGGCGAATGCAGGGATGCTTACTGGAAAAGGCCATGACCGAATTCCTTCCCATTTCTTGACCCCCCCATCCTTTCCTGCGTCTAATGACCTTAACGAGGTGTAAAACAAACACAGAGTTGGAGTGGTATTGCAATCTAAAATCAAACCAGTCCATCTTGCCTGTCCCAGAATCTGACCAACTATTGTGTCTTCTTTCTGTAAAACACACAATATCCTTTCCTTATCTATTGTCACAAAAACATAGTTATATTTAGGATCTGTGTCAATAAGCAAGAACCTTCAAGAAATGTCCTTTCAGGCCAAAATTTGGTACACACTTTCCTTAGGCAGAAAAAATATAGGAGAAAGCCACAAAGAATATAGAAATAAAATATAATTAATCAAAATGTGGGTATATGGATACAAATTTCTATGCAAGATGTACATGTTAGCTTTTGATGTTTATACCGAATGTTTCTTACTCTAGATCTTGGATAAAAACTGTTGTCAACATTCAAATCGCAGGACGTTACGAAGTGAAAAGTCAGTCATATTTACAATTTCTCTGTGTGTAACAGACATTGGATTTAGTGAGATTGTTATATGCTGACATGTATCACATAGCAGCCAACCTTCCAAAGTAAAAGTAACTGTGTCACAGATTTTCATTTGTTTACCATCAAAAAGATGGTTTGTCTGTAGGCCTAACTGATGGTTAATATTGAATATTTGAGCTTGATTTTTTTGCTACCAGTGGTTGCAGTCAGGTTGAAATGCAACCTTGACCAAGAATTAAAAGCAATGGTGTGAATATCAACAGGTGACAAATATGCGACTGAATTGTAGACTCTGTGAAGGGCTGAACACAGTGTGTTGTTCTCAATTATGAGCGTTCGTCACTGACTGAAGTGAAATCCAGGGAGTGTGATAGGGTCTCAGTTGTTTCTCATATAAATTAATCATTTCTGTGACATAATAAGAGGGGGGGGGGGGGGAGGACTATTTGCCGAGACTTGCTTTTATTTATTGTGAAATAAAAATCTGACTGCACTTTGTTACAAGTTGATGGTATAAACATAATAGCTCGGTGCAGAGACTAGCAGCTGCAGTTAAAACCTAAAAAAATAGTAACTCATGCATAAAAGCAAAAAGGTGACTCCATTTAACTGTGAATATACAATTAACGGTACTGTCCTTAGAACGGTAGATTGCGCTAAATACCTAGGGGTAACAATTCATAATAATTTGTCGTGGAATGAGCATATCGAGAATGTAATGGGGAAAGCAAATTGTATGCTTTGATTTCTAGGTTGTAATTTAAAACAGTGCTCATCGGAACTTAAATCAATTGCATATAAGTCACTAGTGCGTCCTCACTTAGAGTATTGTTGTTCTGTATGGGATCCCCATCAAAAGGGGTTAATGGAGGCATTGGAGAAGGTCTAAAGAAGAGCCGCCCGATTCGTGACAGGTATATATAGTTGGAGGGAAAGCGTAAGTGTGATGTTGAAGGAGTTAGGTGCGGAAGACCTGGAACACCGAAGGCGTTGCTCTCGACAGAAGCTAACTGGAAAATTCTCGACTGACGTATTTCGGAATGACAGCAAACAAATATTGCTACCAGCAACATTCATGTCTAGGAATGACTATGAAAATAAGATAAGAGAAATCAGGGCCAGAACAGATTCATTTCTGTACTCATTTTTTCCACGAGCGATTAGGGAATGGAATAGGAAAGATTTACCGGGCGAGTAAACTTAAAATCCGACAGGATTAGGTCTCGATAAAGCACTCCGGCCATCCTGATCTGGGTTTTCCATGGTTTTTCCGGATTGCCCTGGACGAATGTTGGGATGGTTCCTCACAATAGTCCATGGGTGCCTCCTGCCATATCCCGTATATTCCTTCCTATGCACAAATGGTTGTACCTACCTTCAGTGAATCGTGGATTAATGATAATAGTAATAATGTGTTTTTCCTGCCTAATAACATGCGTACATGTAAACATATTTTGAATGTTTTTACTTCACTTCTTTACGTGCGGTCACTTGAAATTTGTAGATGACAAAAGTAGGTGGGCACAGGATAGGGGGGGGGGATGTGTACGTAGGAAAATTGCCACCGGAGCCTGCAATTAAATTAAACTTCCTCCTACTTTTTTTTAAATTGTACTGCCTAAAGAACACGTGTATCAAATTTCAGATTGATCAAAGTTCCGACTTATTGATCACCTTCCCATTTCTATTTTCTCTATTGACTTAATATTCAGTATTCTTACATAGCCCCAGAGGCCAAATTCTTCAGTGTTTGAAACTTCCTGAACTTCTGATATCTCTGTTCCAATTCCATATAGTAGTTTGCACCATACAAACCATTAAAGTAAGTTTCTCAAATTAAACAATTTTGTTCATCAAGGTTTGTATTAATATTCAGCTTTTGAAATTACTCTTGCTGTAGTCATCAGCTGTAATTTTTTGTAAATAACGGAATTCTCTTACCTCTACTAAGACAGATCCTATTTTTCGTTAAGTTTTTAATAATTTTTACTTGTTGTTAGCAACATAACTGAGTGCCTCAGCTATTATGCAGTGAGAATTGTCCTTTTATTCGGAAAATTTGTACATAGATTCCATGGACCATATTGCATAAGAATGTGTGTATACTTCAGCGATCGAATATGTATAAATTTCTCAACTTCACACAAGAACTGTCATAACATTAATGACAGAAGGCATATTGCAATATGCAATCATTATAGGTACCATGTGTGAATGCACCCTGGACCAAAATGACATTGCATTACGGAGAAAGCTGGTTCGAATCCTTGTCGGGGCACCTAGATTTGGGTATTCCATGGTTTCCCAAACTCACCCCAGGCGAATGCCGGGATGCTTCCTTCAATAGGCCATGGGCAAATTCCTTCCCGTTCCTTGCCTTTTGTCCAATCCTGCCTCTAATACCTTGACGTCAGTGAGGCATTAGCAAAAAAAAAAAAAAAAAAAATGTGACAATTGACACATGTTACATTTTGTTAAGCTATGGTGGTTTTTGTGGGATAGTTACGCTGTTTCTATATATTTAGCAGCTATGAATATGCACATACTAGATGACCCCTCTCAATAAATTTCTGAATACTAAGGTTGGTGCTGTGTAATACGATGAAAGACGAACTGCCTCAATTGTTTCAGTTTTGTTTAGTGCAATAGGTACATAACAAAAGTCGACGATAGTGAAGCTGTTTATTAATATCTCTGTGATATGTGCTGCTGCTATCTAGCGGCATTGCTCTGGACTGTCTCATACGTGCGGCTTTCACAGTTATTACTTTTGTGCTTTAAGGGTCAAATTCTTAAAAACTTGTTCTTAATTTATAATGTTGTCCAAGTGGACACCGTAATGTTTAAAATGATAGCTCATTTATCGGTTTTGGTTCGGTATCAATCGAGATAAATGGCTAGTAAAAAAAAAAAAAAAAAAAAAAAACACATTACGGAATAATAACACATTTGCCCTTTAAGAGTGAACTTCCGAAAAATTCCTTTCTTGTAATATGATGTGACCAAATTGGAGGGCTAAATCTTTAAAATGATATTTCAATTATCTAGTTCGGTTAGGAAGATAAATGGCTCGTGACAAAAATATACATCGTAGAAATAATGATAGTTTTGCCCTTTAAGGGTCGAATTCCAAAAAATTCCTAGTTTAATATATGATGTCAGCAAAGCAGATATCTTAATCTTTAAAATAGTCCTTCGTTTATCAAATTTGGTTAGGAATACACGGAGATAAGTGCTTCGTGGAACTTGCACCGTATTTTAAATGTGTTAACATTTTCTCCTTTAAGAATCAAATTTGGAATAATTACTTTTTAAAAAAATGATATGACCAAAGTGGATATCTTAATCTCTAAAACGTCACCTCGTTTATCGATTTGAGTTAGGTGTGGAGGGAGATTGTGCCTTGTACCAAAAAAGAAAAACACCTTTTAGAAATAATATATATTACAAAATTTCAATTAAGGATTTTCAGACTAAAACGACAGTTCATTCTTTGCTATCATTCATTGCACAGGAACCTGTCAACAATTTTTTTTTTTTTTTTTTTGAAGCAAAAGAACAGAGGAAATGTTTAAGTGACAGATATACGGACATTACGGTGATTCTGTGGACTACATGGTTCCATTTTGGCTTCAATGTTGCTTTTCCCCTATTGATTCCAGAGGATATTTTGTGCCTTTTTTTTTTCTGAAATTATTGCATATTTGCTGTATAAATTTTTTATAATTAGGGAGCACGTATAAACTATTTGGCTCGGTCTGGAGGGGGATTTCTGAGGCAGGCCACGTAGCTTTGACACCAGCCATTCCTGCAAATGATCAGTTATTGGGAAAACATCCTTCAGGGATTCTTATATTCTTGAGATGTTACTAAAAAAAACATTCCCCTCATCTCAACATAGGAAACTTTGGCGTGTGCACACCTCCCGAACCATGAATAAGGTGTAAAACCGAAATATTGTGTACTCTTGTGTTCGTCTTGTACGTTCCTCACCCGTAGCAGCCTTCAACTTTGGTGAGTGATGAGGTCATTGTCCCTATCCTTGTAATTTGTATATAAATTTTAGCTTTCTGCACTTCTTCTTGATGTAAACTTCAACTATACCAAATCTCGCACTCCTTCGTGTGCGCAGTATTCTTAAAAAGGGATCTGAAGTTTTTGCTGCACGTGTTCATATATAAATATAAATACTATTTTTTTTTAAATATAGCAATGAGTACCAAGGGTTGCACATCAATATGCTGCTGTCATTGTTTATATTCGTCAGAATGTCGGCTGCCTCCTTTATTTGGTAGAATGGTAATGGAAAGTTGACTTTCAAATAAAGCACACGTCACTGCAGCAAAATCCAGTTGCTATTAACAAAAGATTGCCACAGAAACCTGACAATTCATATATTGTCTCTTTCACTTGCCACATATCTTTGATTACAAAAAGTGTATGATAGAAATGCATGAAATACAATGGGATTAGAGAACTAGTAATAATAATAATAACGAATAGTAGGCCCTATACACAGAACAAAAGTGTGTATGACTCACAGAAGTCTCACTGATACACGTGCCAGTTTTTGTTTACTGTGATTATTTTCAGTGCTCATTAATGTAATCCGAAATTCTACACTGTATTACCTTTTGTCTTTGCTTTCCAACTGCCTGTAATCATTCATTTCTTTGCCATTCTTCACATACTTTAGATTTTTTTCTAACAATGGTTTCTTCACTATCTTCCAAATATCATTTTCTCTCAACCTGTAATGATGTTTCCCCTTCTGGGGTAAATAACTATATCTGTGTGTTGTAAATAACCAGTGTTATTTGTGTCATTTCTTAAATGATATTGTCTGGCTGTACATCTCTTCAATGTCATGTGATACTGTTTAGTATATTTTATTAAGTTAATTTTATCTTCCTATCTTAATTTACGAGGTCTATTAGAAAAAAATCCGACCTTTGGCCCGGGATTGAACTGGTGTATTCGGATTATTGTAAACCCGACCCCGCTCAAAGTAGTCTCGTGTAAAAGTTGCTTCCGCGTCGCCAACAGCAGATTCGGCATGAATTTCGCCGATACGCTCTTCACGGCCAAATCTTCGGTTGCAGTTGAAAGTGCCGACTCCCACCTCGACCGCAGTTTCTCGGACAGTCACAGGACGGTCCCGCATCACCACGGTGTCCACATTGACGGCCGACCGGAGCGCGGCTCGCTCTCCACCGATGTGCGGCCATCTTCAAACTGGCTGTATCTCTCCTTAATCCGTGTGATGCCCATAGCACCATCACCGAAAGGCATCTGAATCTTCAGAATGGTTTCCACCTGGCTGTCGCCCAGTAGCGCTGCTCCAGTCATTCCGTCATTTTCCTTTCAGTTAAAAACCTACAAGAGCACTACACGATCTCGCTCGAATGCTGCTTTAGGCAACTCACACTATCGTACAGGCCGGAAAAAAATCACACGTGTGCACGAATGTTCAAGGTTGGCCCACAGAAGTGTGATTCATTCAAATACGTCAGGTTTTTTGGAAAAAAATTAAGGTTGGATATTTTTCTAACACATCTCATATATAAATGTGTAAGATTTAATTTGTGTTCATGGTGGAAGGATTAATTCTTGATTTAGAATAGTGTTATTAAGTATGATTTTTTAACTTTGTTTCAGAAAATGATAAAACGAAGCTCGCAGTCCATTGTTTCAGTTGCACCAGACATTGACTGGTCAGCCAGTAAAGACAAAGGAAATGCATTGCTGACTGAAGACAGTGTGGGACATTGCGACAGCAGGCTGACAGCTGAGGAGAAGCCTGCACCAGCAGGAAGCTGTGCGACCAGGCCGCAACAGTTGACCTGTGCTCTGTGTCTACAGCTGTTCCTCTCCAGACACTTGTTGCTGAGACACGTATTCGGCCACTCTCTACTCCTAGACGTGCCTTCGTTCGTATGTGAGAAGTGTGGTCGAGTGTTCCTCAACCAGACCGTACTGCAGATACACGAGACTTACCACTGTGAGAAAAGAGCGAGGAAGAAGATAACTGCAGTAACAAAGACGTGTGCCTCCTGTAACGAACCGTTTCTAACTCGGTCTTCGTTAACAGAACACGTATTTGTCCACTGTTCTGCCGTTGGCCGTCCACAGTACGTCTGTCCGTATTGTACGGGTATATTTCGTACTCCTTTTGACTTAAAGCACCACGATTGCAGCAGAACAATTTCACGTCTGCGTTTAGAAACCAGGTGAGTAGAATAATTACCTTATAGTTTAATTATTTTATCAGTGACTGCAAATTTAAGCTTTTTCTAGCAGAGGCATGAATACTTCTGCCTAAAATTGAGGGACAGCCTGTAGTAGTGATTTCCTTTTTCCATGACACTTTGTTTGTGGTAATATCTTTGATGATGTATTGCATAGAATACTTATAAGGGTAAAAATAAGAGTCCCTATAATGTTTCCAGGGGACGTTAATTCCACCTGATCAACTAAAAAATCACCAGAGTGTTCGTTTGAAGGGAGGGATCTTCAACAATAGTGTTAATTTGAATACATTTACGAAGCCGTTTCACGTCGAAACAAATCGGAAGATGAGATGCAGCGAAGATAAGTCTACTTGTGGTATTTGTGGTGTGACTTTACTAACTCTCAAAGTCCATTACAGAGTACACACCGGCGAACGGCCGTACACCTGCGATATCTGTGGAAACACTTTCACTCAGTGCGGATCTCTGACAAAGCATAGGAGGATTCATTTGAATGAAAAACCTTTCACTTGCAACGTCTGTGGAAAAGCATTCAACCAGCTGGGTGGTATCAACATCCACCAGAGAATACCTTCAGGGGAACGGCCGTACGCCTGCACTACCTGTGGGAAGAAGTTTGCCCTGTCCGGCAATCTTAGAAGGCACGAGAGATTTCATCTAGGAGAAAGGACGCCTCCAAGTGACGTGTGTGATAAAACATTAAGTGATTTCTCTTCCCTCCAAACCCACCAGCAAACTCACCCAGGGGAACGGCCGTACGTTTGCCACGTCTGGGGGAAGAATTTCAAAATGTCTTCTACCCTTGGAAAGCATCTAAGGACGCATTCCAGTGAACGGCCGTAGGTGTCATATCTGTGGAAAGTCGTTTGTTTACCCCTCTGGTCTCAAGAATCACCAGAGGTGCCACACTGGCGAACAGCCGTACAGCTGTCGTGTCTGTGGAAATAGTTTCTCTGCCCTTAAGAAACGCGAGGATATACATTCGGGGTACCGACCACATAAATGTGATGTATGTGGGAAGGCATTCGGTCGACCGTATAGCCTTAAAACCTATCAGAGGGTTCATACTGGCGAACGTCCTTACGTTTGTAAAATTTGGGGGATTGCATTCATGCAGTCAGGTACTCTACAAACTCATCAAGCAATTCATTTGAATTGTGATAGTTAAAATTTTCTAATTTTTATAATGTAGATATCCTGTGATGAATGTGGAAAGATTTTAATTTTTTGTCCATAAAGTGGATATGTTTTTACTACTTATTGGTAATTTGTATTTCATTTATTGAATTTAGGATAATCTGTTTAAATAACATTTTGCATATGATGCTTGTTTTTAGGCATTCAGTGCTTCTTATATGAGAAGAATCTACAGTGTATAGTATTATGATCTAAGCCTCACTTTTTCTGTATTAAACTGTGAAATATTCTATACCTCATTTTATTTTGTCTGGTTAGAAATATAGTAAATTTGTTTGCTATGGAATATTGATTGAAATAGGGTTTTAACTTAAGTTTTGAGGAATGATAAATGTTTTGCTATTCTGTTGATAAGATTTGCTCTATGCTGAAAATACTCCCCTGATTAATGATTCAATTTTGAGAACAAGTAATGTTCATTTAGGGATATAAGCCTCACTGGTTGTGCAGGATAACGTTTTTTAAAGAAAGGGGAAGAATTTCTTATGATAATGTATTGTGAAACAGCTGTATTATAATACCTTGTTGTGTCTTAGATAAAAGTATTTTAAAGAATCTTTTTCTGTGAAATTGTTTTTGATTTTTAAAGCATAATACACCAAATCAAAGGTGAATTATTGTGTTTAGAATAATTAGTTACAAAAAATAATACACAATCTTTATCTTGGAGATTGGAAATGAAGTAATTAGTATGTAATATTTGTGGTCTTTACAAGTCTTATTTTTAAAACATGGATGGGAAGATGTTAATGTTTAAACTAAGTAAATACTTCAGTTGATTTGTTAGTTGACAGTAATACTACAGTGTATGGCCTGTTCAACAATGACTAAGTACTCTCAACTAATGCTCAGCAATTAATTTAGTTGAAAGCAGACTTAAACATTTTTGCTGTTTAGTTTTTAATGCAGATGTTTGTTTAGTTGATAGTGTAGATAATAAATATTACTTGCCATCAATTTGGTTGCAGTAAGTGGTAGTTATGTTAACCAATTTAATATTGAAACTATTGAGAGTAATATTTTCAGTTCCTAGTACTGAAAATAAACAAGCATGATTGTTTTAATTGGGGAGTGGGTTCAATTACTTCAATTTTGAATTAGTGTTCAGGATCTTTTGATGCTGCTAACTTTCTTATTAATTCCTCATAGAAATTGAAATTTTGATACAGTATTTATTATGTTTAAAGAAATCCTACATTTTGGAATCCTTAACAATCAAATATTTATCATTAAAAAATTCAGGATGATAAACTTAAATGAATATTTTTGTTGACATAATTTAATGAAATGTACTAAAATTATCTTTGTATTTAGAACTATCGTTGGAAGATTTAATTCCTCACTGTTCATGGAAGAAAAAATTATATAATTAATACTTAATTAAAACTAAGTACTTCACATTTTTGTACAATTTTACAGTGTTTTGTTATAGTTAGTCATTTCAGCTTAGTAAGAAATATTGAAACTGTTGATACTAAATATTGTTAAGTAAGTCAGTCATGATATTCTCTAGATCGGTTGGAATTATACTTACGGTTTAATCACATGTGAAAGTGTAAATGTAATGGTACGTAGTAGTCTCGCTTGAGACGGCCAGGTAGGGACGTCGTAGGCTCCGTGTCCGTGGGTAGGGTGATGTGAACCCCGCAGGACGCGCGACGTTCGGTCGGCCGGACGTGGCGTTGAAGCAGAGTCTCAGTTCTAAAAGGCGTAAATGCGCGAATGTGGTGTAAAAGTGTACAAACAGCTGCTCTGCTCCGACTGTAACTCTGGAATGGTCAAAGTCCTACAAATATGTTTATAACATTGCTAGTGTTGGAGTAAAACGAAGACATTGAATTAAAATTGGTTTCGTGGAAAGACTGTATTGATCCAGCTGGTGAGAGTAGACGGATAAAAAGGGATTTTGAATCTCTCCAAGTTTTTGTGATTAACATTGTATTTCTTATAGCAGAACATTGAATAAAAGTGATAAGTCAATATTTTACCCCTGTATAATGTATAGTCACTTTCGATATTTACTGACATTATATTCATAATTTTTTACAAAAAAATGACAAAAGGGAGACCTAGAGTTCAAAATTGACTTTTGCATTAGTCGTGGAATTATTCCTACAGTGTGTTAGTGTGACTAATATTAATAATAGTTTTAGTGCTTGAAGATGTCTCGGGCATGCGGCCAGATCGATTGATCAGATTCGCCGGGAAACCCAATAGTTTTAGTGTAAAATTACTGTTTTACACATACCACCCATTCTTTGTTCTTTTGTGTCATACTTCTTAAAAATGATATTATGCAATTATGGCCTTAAATTGAAGAGATTTGTTTGGAGGTTTACAGAATATTTAGAATTAATATTTGTTAATATGAATGTATTTTTACTCTTTTGTACAAATGGCTAATTGATTTCCAGTTTTTTGCCATATTCAAATATCTGTCACTTTAACCCCTTGGTTTATTTCTGTTGCAAGTTATGATCATCTCTTGGCCCAGGAATTTAATTTAATTGTGATGCAGTATGTTCCCTGATGGCAGTTTATCAATTTATTTTTGCATTCCTATTTTTTATCAAATTCTACAAAGGCAATTTGCCCAACCATCTACTTTTGTGCTTTTCAGGTTTTAGTTTTAAAAATTTACAGTGTTTTTGGTGAATTGTTCATAAGTTCCCTTAGTAATTTATTTTAGTCCTCAACTTCCTTACCAATAAAAGAAAATTTGTCACTTTATTATGCCTATAATAAAGGTTAGCTTGTACTAGTGGTTACATTTACGCTTCTATTTCAGACTTGTTGTTTGTGATAATATCTGTTGTGATGATGTATTTTCATAGAATAATTAACATGAGTAAAAATATGACTGCTTGTATTGTTTCCAGGAAGCCGTTACTACCCATCAACTAAAAAATCGTCAGAGTGTTCGTTTGAACGAAGAGATCTTCAACAATAGTGCTAATTTGAAGACATTTGATGTTGAAACAAATGAGACAGTGAGTCGCAGTGAAGATAAGTCTACTTGTGGTGTCTGTGGTAAAACTTTTGCTAACCCTCAGAGACTTAAACTCCATTACATTGTGCACACCGGCGAACGGCCGTACGCCTGCGATATCTGCGGAAATACTTTCACTCAGTACGGATCTCTGACAAAGCATAGGAGGATTCATTTGAATGAAAAACCTTTCATTTGCAACGTCTGTGGGAAATCATTCACTCAATTGGGTAATCTCAACATCCACCAAAGAATACATTCAGGTGAGCGGCCGTTCGAGTGCGACGTTTGCAGAAGGAGGTTCACGACACTCGTTGGCTTGGAAGCGCACCGGAGAACTCACTCCGGTGAGCGGCCGTACGGCTGCACTGTCTGTGGGAAGACGTTTGCCCAGTCCGGCACTCTCAGAAGGCACGAGGGAACTCATCTAGGAGAAAGGACGCCTCCGTGTGACGTGTGCGGTAAAACATTCAGTGAAGTCTCTACCCTCAGAAACCACCGGCGAACTCACTCGGAGGAACAGCCGTACGACTGTCACGTTTGTGGGAAGACTTTCAGGTGGTCTACTTGCCTCAGCTTGCATCTCAGGACGCATTCCAATGAACGGCCGTACAGGTGTGATATCTGTGATAAGTTGTTTCGTCACCTGTCTGCTCTCAAGAAACACCAGAGGTGCCACACTGGTGAACGGCCGTACAGCTGTACTGTCTGTCGAAAAACTTTTTCTGATTCCAGTACACTCAGGAAACACGAGGTTGTGCATACGGGGTATCGGCCTCATAAATGTGACGTCTGTGGAAAGTCCTTTGGTCGGGCGTATAGCCTTAAAATCCATACGAGGGTTCACACTGGCGAACGTCCTTACGTCTGTAATATTTGTGGGAGGGCGTTCACACAGTCAGGTCGTCTACAAATTCATCAAGCAATTCATTTGAAGTGATAACAAAAACTCCCTTTTTTGAAATGTAGATATCCTGTGATAAATGTGGATGGATTTTAATTTTTTTTTTTAACTTATTGGATATTCTTTTACTGATTAGCTGGAGCCCATGACTTACAGTGGTTCATGTTTGTCAAGAAGTTTAAAGGCTTTTACACTGAATACTAAGTAGCCTCGCTACCAAATCATTAACTTGCCAGTAAAACTCCCGTTAAATCACTTTATACACTAAATACGTTGTATATAAATTATGTGTATTTGCTAATTATGTGAAAAGTTTAGAACATTATTTAAGAACATTTTAGTATATTATAGAAGTTTTTTTTTAACACAATGCTTGACATATGAAAATGCCACTAGATTGACCACTTCCAAACAACATATCGGCCAATAGTAAACAATGAAATCAAGGCACTAAGTATCAAAAAGGATTAAATTAGGATAGGGAAATAAACCACCGCTTACCTTTACAGGTAGATGATGGATGTGGGGCGCGAACACACAGAAAAAACAAAAAACAACTAATAATGGAATTTTCGGGAGGTTGTTGGCCAGGAAGATGGTGGGGGTACATTCAAGCTGCTGAAAAGTAGAGGGGCATTGATTCAGAGCTAATACCTGACATAGATAAATATCCAAGTACTGGTAATCTTTGGTCGGTGGTAATAGCAAAATATAATTAGAACTAAATATGAAAAATTAAAAAAAGGATTGTATACACAAATTTAAATTTCAATTAAAAAAATAATCATCCTTACATGGAAAAGAAAGGGAAAATACACCCAACACTCACCATTCTTTTCCATGTAAATATTGTCTCGCGGTATTTCTTTCCTTTCATTGTTACCTAAAAAATAATAATAATTTTTTATGAAGTAAACCTCACCTTAGATTAGTGGTGGTTCAATATAGGCAGTGGGATGGAGGCAAAGAGAGCATTAAAAACGTTAAATAAACAAAACAAAAACATTGACTGGGTATTATCTGAAGTTGAGACCAGGATGGTTGCCTTGTGCCTAGTTTGTACTGGTAGGCAAGTTCCCACCTTCTGAGTTCAGAGGAAGCTGCTGCTATTAGGGAGGACTCTGATAGCACGGACTGTGGAACAAGAGTTGAAATTATTCAAGTCGTGGGTTATGGCACGGGCAGCAACTGGGTGCTTTGGGTTCCTGTGTGAACACCGTCTGTCGGTGGCCATTCATTCTTATGGAGAGTGGATTTGTGGTCAAACCTGTATATGAAGCCAGGCAGTGGTTGAGTGTTAACTGGTAAATTACGTGGGAGATTTCACAGGTGGCGTGTCCTATGATAGGAAGTTTTCCCCTGTGACGGGGTTGGTGAAAGTGGTGGAAGCATGGTGTATGTCGCACATCTTGCAGTGGGAGAAGAACTCTGATAGCACAGACCGAGCGTGGTGGTGTAACGGTTAGCGTTCTGGTGTCGCTTTCGGGTGGACGGCGGTTCTAATGCCTGTCCCAGCATCCAGATTTGGGTTTTCCATGGTTTCCCAAATCCTTCCAGACAAATGCCGGGATGCTTCCCTCAAAAGGCCATTCCTTGCCCCCCATCCTTTCCCGTCTATAAAGACCTCGCACTTTTTTTTTCTTAAATTGTATGGGACAGAGCCTTGGATGTGTAGCTATTAGTATGTTTTATGTACGTTTTGTATTCCAAATGAGTTTTTTTTTACTTGATATTGCTTTGTCTGTTCAGAAATATATTTAACTTTGTTTTGATATAATGTGTTTGATCAGTAACCATTACCTTAAGTTTCGTGAAGTATTTTCTGAAGATCAACATTTTGTCTTTGAAAAGAAATATGTCAGACATACACATCGCGGTTTTTGATTCCTGACTGAAATTTCTCATATAAATCCATTTCCACTGTTATATGCGATGGCCAGGTTCAGGTTTTTGTGACATCAGTAAACATCGAGTGTACTATTCAGGTACGCCCAATGGTCAGTTTCAGTTTGGCGTAGGTCTCATAATATGTAAACAGATTGCTGAGATTGTCACTAATTTTGTCCCAATTTCTGAGAGACTCTTGTTACTACAAATAAATACCATACCAACACGGGGGAATATAATCCAGGTGTATGCCCCAACCACAGACGAGAGTAATGAAGAAGCAGTGTAGTTATACGCCCAAATAACAGAAGTATTGTAGAAGTTACCAAGGAAAGATCTCACTATATTAATGGGAGACTTCAACGCCAAAGTTGGAAGAGTATCTGAGGAGGATTTTATAGCCCCTTATGGACTTGGTGAAAGGAATGAAAATGGTGAAAAACTTAGTGCGTATGCAGGTGAAAAGGGATTTGTAATAAGCAATACCTTTTTCAAACTACCACCTAGACGCCTGTACACCTGGAGGTCTCCCAGAGATTCATCAGAAAACAACATCAGAAATCAGATTGATTGCATCCTAGTAAACAAAAGATACAGGAAAAGCTTTACTTCAGTGAAAACTTACCCCGGTGCAGACATTCACGCTGATCACAATCCATTACTCGGTGTCATCAAAGTCAGGATGAAGAAAGTTACAAGAAAGACCCTTCCCAAATGGATTTGTGGAAATGCAAGTGCCACCAGTAACATTCTGAAAAATAAACTCATGAAACAATTAAATTCTTCTACCTATGATTGTATCAATCGTGTACTAAATATGCAGTTGTTTAAAAAAGGATTCTCAAAGATTTTTGAAAAAGTAATGTACTGTAGAGTAATAAAACATGTTACACAAAATAATATCCTCACTAAATCACAATTTGGGTTCCAAAAAGGATCATATATAGAAATGGCTATATATTCAGTTTTAAATAACACATTTGAGGAACTGAATAATAAAATGAGCCCTGTAGGAATATTTTTTGATCTTGCAAAAGCATTTGACTGTGTAAATCAGAAATTACTTTTGAAGAAAATGAAATTCTATGGTATTTATGGAACTGCAGGTAAATGGTTTGAATCATACATGAAAAGTCGAATGCAAAAAGTTTCCATTTTTTATTCTAAAATAACTAAAGATGCTTCATCAGATTGGGAGAAAATAAAACATGGAATTCTACAAGGTTCTGTCCTAGGACCCCTCCTCTTATTGTTGTACATCAATTACCTTCCTGGAAACTTATCCGACAAAGTTAAGAGTGTTTTATTTGCAGATGACACTAACCTGACTGTGAGAAAAACATCAAACAGCAATCTAGAATTTAATGTAAATAAAGTACTTAGTGAAGTAGCAAATTGATTTAAGGCAAATTCATTAAAATTAAATTTTGAAAAAAAACATTTATATTAGGTTTAAAACAAAAAATTATGCACAACCAGATTTACAAGTAAGCTAAAATAATAACACAATATTAGAAACAAGATGAGAACCCCTGTTGGCTTGAACATATCACTTCACTACTGAAGAAGTTAAGTAGTGCCACCTTTGCAATATGAACACTTTCTCTAACAGCAGATCTAGAATTGACGAAACAGGTGTACTCCTCATATTTCCATTCAGTGATGTCATATGACATAATTTTTTGAGAAACTCTTCACAAAGTAAAAAAGTTTTCATAGCATATAAAATAGCTATTAGGATGTTGTGTAATATAAAACCAAGAACTTCTTGCAGACAACTTTTTTAAAAACTCAATATTCTTACAATGACTTCTCAGTATATATAGTCGCTCATGTGCTTTGTCATAGATCATTTTAACCTGTTTACTTCTAATTCACAGGTACACAATTTCAATACAAGAAGCAGAAATAACTTGCACAAAACTACAAATATCTCTGTCATTAGTACAAAGAGGAGTAAATTATTCTGATATACATTATTCCAGTATAAACTTCCCAAGAGTATAAAACAGTTTGGAGATAATAAAGATATATTTAAAGAAAAACTGAGAGATTATCTTATTGGCAACTCCTACTCCATTCAAGAATTTGAACAAATTAATTAATTGTATTCAATATGACTTTTGCAAAATTCAGTAATAAAAATTAATATTTATTGTTATTCTCTTTATTTGTCTTTGGAACGTATAATAGTTTTTACTATGATTATGACTCATACTGTATGTATGTGTATGTAACCTTGACATGTTTCACATCCCAGAGGTGCCTTTCTCAGCAGGGATCCATGAAACAAGATTGATAAATAAAATATGAATAGTGATATTTGGAAATTAAAAGAGTCCTCCATAAGATGGCAGGTTGAGGAACATCTCAATAATGAACTGAAAAATATGTCTTCTACTTTACACACAGAAGAAAAAATTGAAAAACGAAATTCGATAGTATTATCTGTTAAAGACGTACACCTGAAATCGGATTTTACCAAAAAGAAGATATGGATGACAGATGAGATTCTTGACATGATGGAGAGAAGAGGGGTTGTAAAATATAATCCTGATGAGTATAAAGCATGAAATAAGAGAAGCTAAAGAAAAGGAAATACAGGTGAAATGTGCTGAAATAGAGGCTCTACAATTGAAACGTGACAATTTCAACATTCATAGGAAAGTTACAGATGTAACAGGCAGATGTAGACGTGATACAGTGATATAACTAGTGGCTCTATGTGGGAAACGTCATTGTTGATACTCAAGAAATCAGAGATGCGTGGAAGAGACACGTATAACAACTGATCTCAGATAGCCGTCCGGAACCTCCACAGTTTGAATGTGAAACAGGTCCAAGCATTTTACTGACTGAAGTACAAGCTGCAATAAAAGGAATGAAAGATGATAAAACTCCAGGCCCCGACAAGATAAATCCGGAATTTTTTAAACTGCTTGATGAAGATGACTAATTACTCTCAACTAATGCTCGCCAATTAATTCAGTTGAAAGTAGACTCAACCAATATTGCTGTTAAGTTTGTTGTGAAGATGATTGTTAAGTTGAAACTGCAAATAATAAATATTACTTGCCGTCAATTTGGTTGCTGTAAGTGGTAGTTATGATAACCAATTGAATTAGTGAATGGGTTCAGTTACTTCACAAAAAATATCACTCTGAATCCAAAGCATCCAGTAGCTATCCGTGCCATCTCCCATGACAGCGATAATTTTAATTCTTGTTTCACAGTCCGTGCTATCAGAGTCCTCCCTAAACAACAGCAGCTCCTCTGAACTGAGAAGGTGGGAACTTGCCTACCAGTACAAACTAGGCACAAGGCAACCTCCTGGTCTCAACTTGAGATAATACCCAGGCAGTACTTCTCCTTCCCTCTATCCTCTACTTGGCTCCACGCCCACTGTCTACAGTATATTCAACCACCACATACCAGAGGTGATGCTTAACTACATAGATTCTTTCATTATTATTTTGTTTACTTATTAACTTTTACTTTCTGAAAATTATGTTATGGAGTTTTTAATGTATTATTTGCACTTTTTGCAACATTTTGCATTCTTGTGTACTAGCTCCAATTCACTGTCCCCCTCTCCCTGTCCTCTGTTTGATTTTACCCCCACCACGTCCCTGACTAACAGCCAATCTGTGAGACCCTCTCCTATACCACCCTCCCTCCTTATTTCTCCTGCTGACGAAGGGCCAAGTCCCGAAATACTCATTGTTTTTCCGGTTATTGTGCTTTTTTTGTGTGTGTTCACCCATAATACCATCATCTAAGGTAAGTGGTGGTTCATTTCACTATCCTTTTTCTGATAAATCCATTCGCTAATTTAGCTCCTATTATTTCCTAGTACCCAAAATATAAAAAAAAGTTTGAAATGCTGATGTCTAAATAGTATGCAAACCAAATTATGTTTAATTGTTATACATATTTTGAGTTTGTGTTCACGGTATTTTGTTGCAGCTAATTGCCTTATGAATTGCTCATAGAAATTTAAATCTTGATATAGCATTTGTTGTGCATAAGGAAATCCTAAATTCTGCAATATTGAATGGTCAAATATCCATCATAAAAGATGATTTTTTTTTTAAGATAACGTTCCTAAAGGAATTCTTTGTGATGTAATTCAATGAAATGCTCTAAAGTTCTCTTTGTATTTAGAACTATCATTGTAAGATTTAATTCCTCACTGTTCATATAAGAAGTTACATAGTTATACCTAAATAAGAAAAGAAAGGGAAATTAACCCACCACTTACCACAGTGGATGGCTGCTGCTGACAAACAACTACACAATATTTCGGCATCTGCCTTGTTCACAAGTAGAAAAACGGGCCATTAGGCTTCGGAAGTAGTTGTTTGTCAGCATCCGTCCACTTTGGTATGTGGTGGGTTAATTTCCCTTTCTTTTCTTATTTATATCGCCTAGAAGCCGCTTCCTTTTTCCTTGGTTGCATCAGAGTTATACCTAAGCACTTCATGTTTTGCTACAGTTTTACAGTATTTTGTTAATGTGGTCATTTACATTAGTAGGAAATATTGAAACTCTTGTTACTAAATATTATTAAGTAAGTCAGTCGTGATGATATTTTGTTGGAATTATATTTATAGTTTAATCGCATATGAAGGTGTAAAGCCAATAGCAATACAAAAGGGAGATTATAAAGTGGTTTATGTTCCAAAAGCAATTAATAACTTCCAGAATTAATGACAAAAACTTGCTGCTTTTTTTTTTCAATATTAAGCATCAACAACATGTTCTATGTAGATTATAAAATAAAAAAGATTAAAAATTCACACTACACTAATCTTTTATTTTTTGATCCCAAAGCATGCATTATTCTTTCAATCCTTTTTAGGATTGAAAGAATCCGGGCATCCAGATTTGGGTTTTCCCAAATCACTCACAGGCGAATGCCGGGACGCTTCCTTCAAAAAAGGTCATGGCTGAATTCCTTCCCGTTCCTTGCCCCAATCCCATCCTGCCTACAGTGACCTCGCTGTCGATGAGTCGTAAAGCCCAAGCAATCTGTCAGGCATGCGGCTGTATCAACGATCTTCAAGCATCAGATTCGCCAGGAAAACCTATGATTACATATCAATAGTTTCAGTGTAAATTTATTGCTTTACATATACCATCCATTATTTGTCGTTGTGTTCATACTTGTTAGAAATAATATGTAATTATTGCCTTAAATAGAATAGTTTTGCATTGAAATTTACAGAATATTTTGAATTCATATTTGTTAATACATCTGCATTTTTATTCTTTTTTTTTTACAAATTGCTAATAGGTTTTTTGCCACATTCAAATATCTGTAACTTTAACTCTTTGATTTATTTGTATTACAAATTCTGATCACCTGTCGGTCCAGAAATTTAATTGTGATGCTGTCTGTTCCCTGATGGCAATTTACCTATTTATTTTTCCATTTCTTGCTTTTTATCAAATTCTTTGAGTGTAATTTACCCATCCATCTACATTTGCACTTTCCATGTTTTAATTTTAAACTTTTTCAGCATTTTTGTAAAATAGTTCATAAATTTCCTTAGTAATTTATTGTAGTCTCCAACTTCCTTTCAATACGTAATTGAGAACAACGGTATTAACGTGACAAAAATTAGCCTATTCTGTTCTAAAAAAATGTTAACTCTTATGGTGTGATGCCATGCTTTCTGACTGGCGTTTGCAGTCACATGACTAATTGCTAAATTTATATTTTATAATGAATAATTTTGTTTTATGTTATCTCCTTGGCATGATTAATAATCTAGAACTGTAATCCATCTGATTTATCCTTAGTGGCTGCTTAGGTCTGACTGAAGATCCAAAATCAGGGTGCAAGTATTATTTTTAGTAGACACTGATTATAGAAGCCTTAACATTCCAGACATTCTTTGTACTCTAATTAAAAAAAAAAACTAATTTTTAAAAATAGGAACATATTAAAACAATAAAATTTACAATGAAATAGCCACATTTTATTTGTCCATCTTGGCCCACTACAACCATTTTACACATGGAAGCATAAAATATGTACTTTCATCCTGTTGAAAATCACAACTCAAGCCATTACAATGTTTGATAAATCCCAACCAATCAATCAACGCTCCAAACTAATGTATAGCAAAATCTGAGCGATACTAACAACCTGTTCACCTATAACCAAATGGAATTAACATAGAAAAAAACCTTGGCACTAAAAAAAAAAAACGGGTCAACAAATCAAATGGATACATTGTCACCAGGCAAGCGAACGTGCGCAGAAGTCGGATCGTTTAAGCGACGCTACCAAGTCCCACCTAAACGAGGGAAGAAACGGGAAGACTCTTTCCGTTCACAGAATAAAGGGAAAGGTCTCCATCTCTACTTCAGCAAAGGAGGGGGGGGGAGGGACAGGTAAGGAAAGATCGGGGAGACACAGATATGGGTAAAAGGACAATTTTCAGGAGAAATATAACATACTGGCTACTTTTTCCATCCCAACACACCTGTCAGATATTTAACAATTTACTTTTATAATGTTAATATTCAATTAGTTGCTCTTAAACAGGATTAAATGAGAATCTGAAGGACTCGGCCGAGTAGGAGACGCGGCCGGCAGTGTCGAGTGGTCGAGTCACGCCTCGCAGATGCCGACGACTCCGCAGGCGACTCTGGCGCCGGCGTTGCCTGTCGTCTTGCTCAGCTCGTGCCCCCCGCGGCCCAAGTCGTCGGGGTCGCCGTGCACCTGCCAACAAAGCGACATTACGTTCATATCGTAACGACACCTGTGATAAGTAGGGTTCCGATCTTTATGACCGCAAAATAGAGAGAAATATGCAGGCAAATATGACCAAACATTTAAATTTACTATACATCAAAACATGCTCAATTGCACATCATTTATTTAATTTAGTACTTTCATGTAGACAGCATAATTTGCTTCCGTGCACTCACTACACCATTGGGAAGTTAAATTTTAAATTGTTTTGTGGAAGTCACTTTAATTTCAGATGATTTACAGAATAGAATCTTTCATCTGTATTAAAACTTTCCTCTCTAAATTCCCTTATGTAACTTCGTACTTCTAGAAAATTTTATCTTCAGCATGGCAGTAGATCTATTCACAGATCCAATGTAGATTTAATGATTACTGAGGATATTTCACTGAGACATTGATAGACACGGCTCGGCACAGGCATGCTGCCGAGTTTAAAAGGCGAGCTGAACATTAACGACTAGAGAGTCACAATAATGCATGAATTTAATTCTTGACTGGTGAATTCTGACCACAGTGAAAATTAGTTTCGTTTTGTATAGCAGAATTACAGTTCTCTGAATAATTATAAAGCCAGTAGTAAGGGTGTTAATGGTAAACTGTAGAAGTATATTGAACAAAGTAATCGAATTTGCAAACTTAATAGAGATACACGAACCATAAGTAATAATTGGGGTAGAGAGTTGGTTAAAAGAAGAAGTACTAGACAGTGAGGTTTTTCCTGATGGTTACAGAGTGTACCACAGAGATAGATGAGCAATTGGTGGAGGAGTCTTCATACTAGTTAGCAAAAACTACCACAGTTCACTGGCGTTCATAGATCAAGACCATGAGTTACTTGGGGTAGATTTCTGGGGTAATAAAAAAGAAAACATCAGGGTGTTGGCTGCTTACCGCAGTGGAAGAATGACAGATGAAGATGAGGCTCTTGGGGAGAAATCAAATTCTTACTCAGATTTCAGAGGTGAGAATAGAATGGTCATTATTGGTGGGGATTTAAATTTACCAGGTGTAAACTGGGAAGGAAATAAGATTAATAACACACGTGAACAAAGATTTGCAAATACCTTAGTAAGGGAAGGAGGATTTACGCAAGTGGTTGAGCAAAACACTAGGGGACAAAATATTTTGGATATATTCCTAATAAAGCCCGATGATAACCTCGTGGGGTGTCAAGTAACGGAAGGAATAAGTGATCATGATGCAGTTCTGATGGATATTAGAGGATTCAGTGAACCAGCAGCCAAAATTGAAGAGGGAATTAGGTACAATTATAAAAAGGCACAGATTTCAAATTTGAAGAGATATTTCAGAGAATGTTTCAGCAAATGGAAGGAAGGAACAAGTACAGTAGAGTCAAGGTGGGAAGAGTTCAAGGAGATAATAAGAAAGGGGGAAGAAAAATTCATTCCAAAGCAGAATATAAAGAGAAGTAGAGAACCTGTGTTCTATAATATGGAAGTGAGGAGGTTAAAGAGGTTGGTACGAAGAGAACATAACAGAGTTAAGAGACAGCAGGGTAGTAGGGAATATTTGAAACAACTAAACCAGGACTTAATAACAGCAAAGAAAGTGGCTAAAGATGGGTTTATGAAGAGTATTGTCAGTGCAGGAGGACCACTGACTGATGCATCTCGAAATTTCTATGGCTGTATCAGGAAACTGAGGGGAAGGGAGGGTGTAGAGATGTTCATAGATAAGGATGGAGAAGTAGTTACTGAGGATTTGAAAAAGGCAGAGATTTTAAATAACTGGTTTAGTGAGAGCATTAGGGACAATGAATCAGAAACGGGAAGGTCTAATTCGGAGAACGAGCTTAACAATACGATTAGAAATGAAGATACTAAAAAATTTGAAATTCAGCCTGAAGAAATCATGAAGGAAATAAGCAAGCTGAAAAAACGTAAGGGGGCTGGTGCAGATAATATTACTACAGATATCTTAAAGATAGTCAGATGTGACATTGTACCTTATCTTGAAATATTATATAAATTGAATCTGGATACTTGCTGCTTACCACAAGACTCGAAAAGTGCGATAGTAGTACCGGTACATAAAGGAGGGGTGAGAAATACAGGCAAAAATTACAGGCCAATCAGTTTGACTTCAGTGGTAGGTAAGTTAATGGATGTATGTGAGGAACGTAAGTGGTTTTCAAGTAGGCAATGATATTCATGCGAATCTAAGTTGGTGGGATATATGCAAGAATTTCGGATGAAATGCACAAGGAAGGCCAAATTTATAGTGTAGGCGTTTGACAGAATGAGCTAGAAAATGGTAGTAAGTAAGGTAAAAACTACTGGAGGGGATGAAAAAGTGATTTTCTGGGTAGAATTATTTTAAAAGGTAGAAAACAGAAAGTTAGGGTAGGAAATGCAATATCAAAAGACGTGGAAGTAAAAATGGGAGTGTCGCAGGGTAGCGAATTGGGGCCATTGCTATTCTTTATTCTGATGAATAATTGTGATGATTGTTTACTATCTGAAATTAG